>CAHIKZ030004884.1:3430000-3542500 GCA_903632075.3 Acanthosepion pharaonis
ATGTGTATTTAATTTTAAAATCCAATATGTTTTTTTTTGCGTGTGAATGTGGAAGTAAAATCGGAATCTATTAATAAACATTTGCAGTTTTCTAATGTGTCCTGATTGATTGTAGTGTTTAGCTATGGGGAATAAGGGTTGTTTTTGACGTATTGTTTGTTTATGGTTATTAAAACGAAATCTAAAATTGTTTCCAGACTCACCAATATATCCACTATTAGGACATAAGTTGCAGAATAAATAATAGATTACGTTATCTATCGCAGGTGAGGTTAGATGGCTGTATTCTGATATTGGTGTTGGGTACGGAAAATGTATTAGCTATTATTAAATGTTTGCAAACTAAGCAACGAGGTTTGTTACATTTGTAATTTCCTATTTGGTTTCTATTGTTTAGATATTTGGTAGAGGTGAGGATAGCTGATAAGTTAGGTGATTGTTTCATTGCATTTATTTGGTTTATCGAAAATGTCTTTTGATCTTGTTGTCTAAAAATCATTTTTTAATTTGTGAATAAGTGTGGGAATATTGATTGTGGTTTAAAACCATTGGAATCCGATTTTTTTTTTTTCTTGTATGAGAAGTGTGTTACGTTTCATCAGGATAGTTTTTATTTAGTGCTTCTTTTATTATTTTTATTGGGTATTTGCATTTTAGGAATTGTTTTGTTAAGTTATTAATGTTGTATAGAAAATCTAAATGGTCTGAGCATATGCGTTTGATTCTTAGAAATGGGCTGTATACAATAGATTTTTTTAATTTAAAGGGTTGACAGCTGTTAAAGTGCAGGAATTTATGTTGGTTTTGTGGGTTTGTTGTATAGACTGGTAGAAAGTGTATGTTTGTTTAATTTTATCATAACGTCTAAGAAAGGGATGGATGTGTATGGTTCCATGGTAAATTTAATTGTATCGTGGAAATTGTTGTAGAAAGTGAAAAGGTTTTTAATTTTTCTGATCCATGAGTCCATAGTAAGAAAATGTCATCAATATATTAATGTGATGGTTTATATTCTGAATTTCTAGTATCTTCTTTTCTAGAATGCATAAAGATATTCCTAACTAGGTGCCATTTTGTGCCCATTGCTGTGCCACTAATCTGTAAATAGTGTTTGTTGTTGAATTTAAAAATTATTATGTGTTAAGATGAAATTTATTAATTGGCATATATCTGTAATTTGGTAGTTAGGTAATTTTTTGTTACTAAGGAACTCATAGCAAGCTGATACTCCTTCAACATGTGGAATGTTCGTAAAGGGACGAAACATCCATCGTTACTAGGATTGTATCATGGTGGACTAAGTTAATGTTTTGTAATTTGTTGAGAAAGTCAGTAGTGTCTAATATAACTGGGTATGTCAGGCAATAAAGGTTTTAGGATATTGTCTATGTAACCAGATATAAGTTCTGTGAGGGGTACCAATGCCTGATATTATGGGTCTTGGCATGATTTTAAGGGTTTTGAAATTTCATAGATGTTCTCTTCATTATTTGAGTAATTTGATGTGGGTCGGATGAAAAAAGTGTTAGGGGGTTTTTCTGAAAGGATTTTGGGTAGTTTATGTAGTTTTGGGATAGTGTAGAATGTTGCTGTTTTAGGGTTCTCAGGAATAAGAGATTTTATGGTATTTTTTATGTTGTAGTTCAGGTTCTGAGTGAAAGTGATAATTCTGTTTTGAATGTACTAGTTGGGTCTAGAGGTATTACATAGAATCTGTTATTTTGAAGTTGTGATTCTGCTTCTTTAAAGTGGTTAGTGTCTAAGAACGAGGTGATAATTATGTCTCGGTTGTTTTTAAGAGTATAGATGGCTTGGTGTTCTATTTGGATAAGTTGTATTTTTTATCTGGTGTCCTTTGTTTTTTGGTTATCCATGTGTTGTCTGTGGGCATATTGATCCAATTTGGTTACGTCCGCTTGGTGGGGTCCATATATTGTTCTTCGTCGGAGGAAGTTTGGAGCATGATTGGTTTGCGCTGTGATTAGTTAGGTTTGTTGTCTGAAATATTCTTTTAGTCTCAGTCTACGAAGGTATTTTTTTTCCATATCGTAGCAAAAGAGGTTTTAGTGGTTGTGAGGGGCAGAATGATAATCCTTTATTTAATAAAGAGGTTGTCTTGGGTGAGTGTATTTTAGATAGGTTAGCGATGTGGTTTGTCAGCAGAGGTAGTATCTGGTGTAGTGAACATAATGAGATCTTCGTGGGATCTGTTGTATTAAATTTTTTTAATTTGTAAAAAGCAAAGTTTTATTGAGTTTTGGTTTTTCAAAATATACACTGTGATTTTTTTTTTTTGGTATAGGAAATTAGTGGTTTTTTTTACTTGAGAGTATTGAAACGGGAGAAAGTGTTAGGTAGAGAGAATAACTGATTTTTTTTTAGATTTTTTTTTCATCTTAACATGTAATAATTTTAAATTCAACAACAAACACTATTTACAGATTAGTGGCACAGCAATGGGCACAAAAATACCTAGTTATGCTAATATCTTTATGCACATTCTAGAAAAGAAGATACTAGAATTCAGAATATAAACCATTTACTTTAGATATATTGATGACATTTTCTTACTTTGGACTCATGGATCAGTACAACAATTTCACGATACAATTAAATTTACCATGGAGCATCATACACATCCATTTTCTTAGACGTTATGATAAAATTAAACAAACATACACTTTCTACCAGTCTATACAACAAACCCACAAACCAACATAAATTCCTGCACTTTAAAGCTGTCATCCCTTTAAATTAAAAAAATCTATTGTATACAGCTCATTTTAAGAATCAAACGCATATGCTCAGACCATTTTATACAACATTAATAACTTAACAAAACAATTCCAGGAAATACCCAATAAAAATAATAAAAGAAGCACTAAATAAAACTATCCTGATAAATCGTAACACACTTTCACATACAAGAAAATAAAAACAACAATCATTTCAATGGTTTTAACCACAATCAATAGTGAGTTTTTCACAAATTAAAAAGGGTTACAGAACCTCCAATTGAACAACAAGATCAAAGACATTTTCGATAAACCACCCATAAATGCAATGAAACAATCACCTAACTTATCAGCTATCCTTACCTCTACCAAATATCTAAACAATAGAAACCAAACAGGAAATTACAAATGTAACAAACCTCGTTGCTTAGTTTGCAAACATTTAATAATAGCTATACATTTTCCGTACCCAACACCAATATCAGAATACAGCCACCTAACCTCACCTGCGATACCCATAACGTAATCTATTATTTATTCTGCAACTTATGTCCTAATAGTGGATATATTGGTGAGTCTGGAAACAAATTTCTGTTTTAATAACCATAAACAAACAATACGTCAAAACAACCCTTATTCCCCATAGCTAAACACTACAATCAATCAGGAATTAGAAAACTGCAAATGTTTATTAATAGATCTGATTTTACTTCCACATTCAGCAGAAAAAAAAAACATATTGGATTTTTTAAAACATAAACTAGGGGTTGAATAGGGACTTAGGTGTTTTAAATCTTTATAAATATTTCAATAGTTAATAATTTTTTAGATATAGTAAAAATTTTTTTTTTTTTTTAATATTTATGCGACAGTAGATTTAAGTTAGAATATCCAAACAGTGACGTTCCATATCACGTGACGTCCATGTCTCGCGAAGGAATACGTAACAAACAGTAATTTTAATTTATTTGTAACAAACAGTTATTTCTGATGAAAAATTGAGGACAATTTGAAATATCAAATATATATATAAATAAATGACTTTCATAAAATAAAACATTATAATTTTTCAAGATACGTGGCTTCTCATTATGCTATATATATATATATATATATATATATATATATATATATATATATATATATATATTTGTATATTTATATATATATATATATATATATATATATATGTATTTGAATTTCAACCGTTGTGTTTATATATTGTGTTGGCCAAAAGGTTTTTTGTCGACATTAAATTTCAAACACTCTAGTAAGGAAGTAAAAAACCAATCTGCTCCTTGCGCATACTGACTCGTTAGATGTTCGACGCGAACTTGTAACGAGAATTTGTTTTTGTGCTTAGGATCGACTTGAAAATGCAACCAAAACGAATATTATCAACACCTCAAGCTTTTAATTAAAAAAAATGCAAGAGAACGGTGTGAATCTGCAGGAAGATAGGTACGCTGTGAGGAGGCTATCATGGAACGTGTGTGTCAGAAGTGCATTTAAAGTTTTCGATCAAGAATTTTTTCATTTCAAGTTGCACCTCGTTCCGGCCGGCCAAATGAGATTAACAGCGAAAAAAATAATGGAGAGTCGAAATCAACTCGCATTATACGAGCTGGATGATCGAAAATGTTCTCCAAATATCCAAATCGAGTACTGAAAACAATCTGTACCATCTTGATTACGTCAGGAGGTTCGGTGTTTGGCTCCCACGTCAATTGGATTAGACTAACCTCGCCAAGCAAATTTCCGTGTGCCATTTGTTGCAAAAACGTGAAGAAAACAGATCTTTTTCTAAGAAGAAGCATGAAGAAAATGGTAATTATATCATTGATTTAATATATTGCTTTGTTTAAAATAATTCTGAAGAATGTTACGCTTTCAATTTACTAGGATCGGAAGAGTGTTATCTTTCAATGAGCTCCTTTCTGTGGACAGGACCATCACTTGAGATGCGTATTAGGATCAACTGGCCAAGAGATCCAATAGAATTCTCAGCACTTGTTAATCGTAAGAGAATTGTCTTCCATCATGACAAGGCCAGACCGCACACTTATTTGCACACGCGACAGAAGTTACTGACGTTTTGGCTGTAAACTTTTGCCGCACCGTCCATATTTTCCCGGTCTCCCGCCTTCAGATAACCACCAGTTTTGATTTCTTCAAATTCACTAAATAGATAGACATTCAACTCAAAGAGAATGTAAAAACTTCACCTGGAAGAGTTTCTCACCAGTAAAGACAGAAACTTCTTTAAGTTGTGAATAATGGAATTTTGCCCACAAGATGGCAGTAGAAACATGAAGAAAATGGTAATTATATGATTGAATAAATATCTTTATGTTTAAAACTTTTGTTTGATTTTCGCTTAAAATACCGAACGGACTTTTTCGTCAACCTAATATTTTACCGGATAAAATCAACCAGAAATTTTTGAATTGATAGAAAAAAAAAAGTTAAAATTTTCTAAAAAGAGAAAAAAAGAAGTGCAAACATTAAAACGGCTGCTTAGATAATAATTAGAGTAGAAATAAATAAAAAAATACTTAGATGTCAATTAAATTATTTAAATGCTTCAGAAAATGAATGACTCCAAACACAAAATTAATAAATGGTTTCACTGGGTTTATCTTATTTTTTTAATTTAAGAATGTAACCTTCGCAACCATTTCGATACATATTCCATACATTAAACTTTATCACTCTGTAATATTAATCTCGTATTATTTCATCCTTATTCATTCGGTATAAGTGGACACACAACTGCAATAGCGTCGTCTTTGATTTTCAGTTCATCATTTTCATGTTGCCATAGTAGGATTTGACAACACTAGGGCAAAATTCAACCACGCTATTGCCTGATGATCACAGTTGCATGCAGTGGTTGTACAAATATTTTGTTTGATAAATAAATCACCTACATACAGATTGCTAAAGGTTAAACAGAGCAAAGATTATAGAATGATTGTTTTATATTAATTTTTAAAGAATATATTTAAAGACTTATCATGATTCCAGTTTGTGCGCCTCATGATATTACTTACCATAACAGAAAAAAAATTCCGAAAATTTTGATAGTTAAATAATAAAATTTCCTGACATTTGTAAATAGTAAATCATATACCGTAGAGAAAAATAAATAATTTATTGCCAGCTGCTGTTAATATTTTACCGTGCTACACATAAATGTAACTAAAAAGAGAAAAATATTTAGGGCAAAAAAAGATAAATTCTTTTTCATCTATTTTTTCCTCAACTTTCATTCCATGTTTTATTTATTCCTTTTTACTGTTTTCTTTAATTTCCCATCTTCATAAACAACTTTCCTCTACCGCCGCCATTAGGATGAATTATTAGAACATAATGATTCAGACTTCTTTTGAAAAATGGCTGAAGATTTTCTAAGTCAATTTTACCTCTGTTTAATATTCCAGTCTTTTGATCTTGGTCAGATGCAAGAAGGGCCAACTTGCTGATTGCCACCTTCACAAAAAGAAAGTGTCAAGCTAAATAATCTATATCATATTCTCCTGTCAGGTTTACACATTGCCGACGTGATTAAATTTGAAACGAGTAAAATTCTCTCATTTTCATAACTTCTATAGAAGCTACAACTTTAAACCATAGTTGTTAAAATTATTTTTATCTGCTCAGAATTCGTATTTTCAAAGCAGATTATTTTCTAAGGCAATAAATTATTATTATTATTGAGAATCTTAGATATTTCGGTGGGTGATAATTTTCTGTACGACTTAGCATTATAAAACTCACTCTTAGAACAAAGTATGTTTGTCATTCCGTTTCCATTAAGCTATCCCGTTCCGTCCGTATAATAAAAGCTGTTATTATATCACGGATATAATAATGCCCATAATGAGGGAAAACGTAAATTGGAGAATAAAACTTACTACTAGAGTTGTCTCCCATTAAAATGAGATCTCCTATTTCTTTGAGGGTAAAGCAGAGTTTACCTAATTTCAAATGCGTGTGGGGGTAGGGGGTTGATTTGATGTTAAACAGCAAAGCCTTCGCTTCCATTCCCAATAGCTTAGAGATTAGGGGACGGAAATATATGGTCATCGTTACCGGTAGAAAATCTTCGTGTTCAAATGTGATGTGGCTGTCACCTAGAGCCTTCCTACCCAGAGAAGAAGGCCTAAGAAGTTCCGCCCTAACTGCATCAGAATAGCTCTCGTCAAGACTTCTACACAAAGATTTCAGAGTAGCGCTGCTGACTGCGTAATTGCAATGATGCTAGATATCCCCAAGACATCTTTCGAGGCTGACGTATTCCTGAAAATAGTTCCGCGAGCACCAACCACAAAAGGAACAACTGCTACTTGGTTTATTCATCTGATTTGTGCCAGGTCTAGGTACCTCTGTATTTTCGTCTGCCCCGCTTTCATGGGGTTCTAATCCTAAAGTATCACAAAACCTATTCTATTATTATTATTATTATTATTCCCTTTGTTTTCTGTTGTATAACATTTCCTTCCATATGCCATCCAGAAAACTAAGTTTGAAATGGATTCACGACATTTTCCACTGATCATTTTTGTAAAAAGAAAAAATCAAAAAAATCCTGAGATCAAACACATTTTACATAGAACTCTTTGTAATGTGTGAGCTGTACTTGAGAGTACAATTTGTGTTTCTTTCAAGCCTGCGTTACCAAGAATACCTTCAATAAGTCTATCATGACCTTTACCGATGAATCCGAGGGCTCCAAAAACAACTGGAATTATTGATGTCTTCCTGTGGTCCATTTTGGAGATTTCAACAGTCTACAGGGACTGGAATGTCAATAAGAAAGTACATTCGGTTTTGTGGTCTTTGATCACGATGTCTATGCGATCAGCTTTGATTGTACTCTCTCTGTACCGTGAAGTCCAATAAAATTGTTGCAGGTCATATCCCTGTGACGTTATTATTATTATTATTATTAGTAGTAGTAGTATTAGTATGTAATTCCATAGTTTCAAATATATCAATTTATAGTCATAAAGCTAATATTATAACATTATCAATAATGGTCAATATTCAGTATTTCCTTCCCGTAAAAGTTGCATATGTTTCAGTGCAGATATTGCCTCATTCTATTATGACGAGTTTTATATTCAGTGGATGCTAAAACTGTGTAACCTGATAAAAGATGATCAATTATTTGGGATCAACACAGTTTTTCAGTATGTGTGTTTGCTAATTTGTAGTTAGCAAGCATTGGTCCTGTGCAGCAAGAATAAAACCTTTAGTTTCAGCTTTTAACCCTGCACTACGTAACCAGTGGTGAGATATTATTATCATTATTATTATTTATAGTAATAGTGTTATTAGTATTCTATGACGCGCGAAATTGAGGATCATTGACTAGCTTCATTCTTCTCCGTCGCCCGTCATCTTCATTAGTTCTTCGCCCAAGCCAGTCTCTTTTCTTAAGTGATTCATATTTGTTTTTGTCTCTCTCACTCACTCTCTCTATTTCTTTCTTTCGAAACTTTCATCATAGCACTGGACAATGCACTTCGAGAAACAACACAAGAAATGCCCATTGGCCTCAGTCGAATAACAAATGAGAATTCCTGCCTCCCAGCCGCACACCTCGCGGATATCGACTTTGCAGACGATCTTACATTAATCACACACTACTTAGAAACGACACAACTTCTACTTCTGCGATTAGAGGTTGCAGCAGAAGTGGCAGGGTTGCATGTAACTTTCAAGAGCACTAAGTATATGTTATATGATCAACCAGAGCGTGAAATTATCACATTAGAAGGAAATAAGCTGAAGGAAGGAGGCGACTTCAAGTACCTTAGTGATCTGATTCAGTCAAGTGGAAACGTCATGGACATCAGAACCGGTTATGTTTAGGACACACTTGACAAAATCAAAACGGTATGCAAGTCGACTCTTCAAAACTATTTGATATTTTTTCCAAGCCACAGTGTTGCTCTGCGGTGTTGAAAACTGGACTAAGAAAGAAGAATAATAGGCTCTACAGAATATATACAAGAATGCTTGGGGCTATACTTGAAGAGTAGCATAGAAAAATACAAAACAAACAATAAGCTCTATGGAAAATTGAAAGGGAATCACTACACACAGACATACAGCTATATATATATATATATATATATATATATATATATATATATATATATATATATATATATGCGTATTAAGACAAAAGGAAAACTTATCTTACCCTCAGAGGATGAAACATATCAGCGAAGATGTTTTCCTTTTGTCTTTATTCATATTGTCCTTTACAGATATACACGAAAACACGCCGACGAGTATTGAGATCCTTACAGTATTTAGTATTGATGAACTTATTGCTAACATTTTTTCTCGAGATTTAAAAACTCTATATTTCGTTTACTTTCACAAATCAATTGATGAAGTTTGAATAAGCTGATTTAATTGGAAAAATTCTTTCACAAAAAACCTTTTTCACAGTTTAATAATTCCTATAACAATTCATTTCTATAGAAATACAATATTTTTAAGAGATTTTGTTAACAGCAAAGAATAAATTCTTAGGATTTCTTACTTTTGAGCATGCAACATACAACTGGTCATGTATAAATATTTCTTTCTGGACCAAATCTCAACTTTTTTAAGCGCTTGGTCTTACAATTTGCTTATGGTTCTTGAAAACGTAGGGAGAACTGGAAAGTAGATTCTTACAGAAATAACAACTTAAAGAAAAGATATATAAAAAACAATATTGCATTTTTATTAAATAAGTATATGTTATTTTAATCAATAAACTGTTTTAAAATAGTGGTAGCATTTTGTATGTTAAATGATAAAACTTTTAATTTTTCCAAAATAATTAATAAAAATTTATTGTACTAACCTAGTAAAACCAACTGCATTTTATACCTCCTTACCTATTTGCACTTCTCTCCAAAATTTAGTTTTGATCGGTCAATGTATGGCTATTATGCATGGCTATTTTAGAGGGTGTGAAAGACGGACTAACAGTAGTCACAGATTTTTATTTAAATATATATATATAATTAAAAGAAATAAATATCAATTGTAAGAAGACCAAGTGTATGGTTGTCACCAAGAGGAACAATCCAAGATGCAGGCTATGATTTGGAAATGTCACAGAACAGAAGCTTAAATATATCTGGCATAATTTATGGCACCAAAATCCTAAGTTGCATCAGAATAACAAAAGATACCTTTCCAAATCTAAAAGAAAAAATATATCAAGAAACAGGAAAATTTGCATTAGAACCAAAGGAAGTATTGAACTGCAGTGTTATATCAAAATCCTTCTGTATGTCAGTAAATGCTGAATAATTTCCTCACGGATGTAGATGTGGTTCCACAGAAAGGTGCTGAGAATATACCATGGGAAAAGCATTAAAAGCATCATAAACCAGTGCACATTTCCAGTTGAATGCAATAAGTGTATAAGATTAAGCATTTGTTACAAATATTAAAAAGAAATCTATCTTCATCATCACCAACAAAAACAAACTTCATAATATTAGTTATCTATGGATTCATATTCTTTTGCAAGAACTGCATCTGATGTTAAATTCCTATAAAATGTGTACATTGTATATACAGTGCGTGTCTCTTAAGTCTGTACACAAGCAAAAATGAATATTTTCAAGAAATGTAATTTTCAACAAAAAAAAATTGGATTATTAACAAATAACGTCTTCAATATTATTTCTATCATTTGTGATGCAAAGGTTGGTGCATTTTGCAAGATTCATGTGAATTCAGTACAATAACTCCACATTGCCATCAATTTTAGCACATTTGTGCATTCAATCAAGTTTATTGCATCTGTGATTTTTACTGAGTACACCTTGTTCTTTAGCATACCCCAGAAAAAGTCAATTTCTTCTTCTTTCTACAAAACCGTGTTTAATCTGTGGAGGTAAAAAATATAGTTAATGAGATTTACTACATGACCAGACTTTAGGGACACCCTGTATATTCACAACTCTATTGATTGGTTAGAGTATTCACTTTCCAACCATGAGGCCCAGGTTTGAATCTCACCATGTTCGATTTATTGGTCTGGAGGAGGAGATCCCAGCATGTGGCACATTTTGAAATTAATGGAAAACCATACCACAGGTTGAACCAATCCTTCTGAGTAAAATCAAGTAGACAGATCTATTTTGGGGGGATATTGATGGTTGTGCTGGCATAAAGTCACAAGTCATTGTGATTGAGGGTTTAAGTGTACTGTCTTTGTTCAGACTGTTGATCATAGCAAATAATATGCACTCTCCCAGAAAATGTATCTATGGTCTGCTCAGCACAGTTGCAGTATAAAACAAAGGTGGGCTCTGTGGGTGTTAAAATAAAATGTGCCTGAGCATGCATCTGCAACACGGATTGGTTAATTGTCCTAGTAAACAAGTATACTCGTATACAAGTGACCAGTCATTATTATATTGTCATACTACAGGTTAAGATGTCTGATCAAAAAGTATTGGGACTGTTGCTATTTTAAGAGATCTTTACTAAGCATATATATTTATGATATTCATGCTCATTACTGTTCTTTATAGCAATGCTTGAAAGGAAAGTGTGTAAAGGTTCTTTCAGTGACCATGGCTTTTGCAGCAATTTTTGGCCAAGGACCACATTCCCCAGGTCCAACAACTACCATATTCCCCAGATCTCATTCCTTGCAACTTTTTCCTCTTCAGAAATCAAATCCCCCCTTGAAACAAGCAAGATTTCAAGATGTTGCAGAAATCCAAGTGGATGCAACAACGTAGTTGGTTGCCATCCCAGAAACAGAGTTCCACAAATCAATGGAAACAATACACCATAAACTGTATAGCTTCAGAAGGTGACTATTTTGAAGGAGATTAAATGCCAAATTGATATGTGTTGTAGTTTTCTTTTTATAGCAACAGGTTCAATAGTTTTTTTTATCTAAAATGCTACATCACAGATAATGGTTCAATCAATATCCACACCCATAAACATACTGCTTGACAATAAGATACTCTGTAATATAGTGCAAATATTTGTAAACAGCAGAAACATTTATTATAAAAAGACTCAATTATTATAAGCCTATACTATAAAAAAAATAAAAATCAAGACAAAAAATTTTCTTTGGCACTGAACCTTTAAAAATTAAGAATACCATCCACCCCACCAAACATGCCATTAACATTACCTAGTATGGGAATCTTATGTTTTAATTATACATTATAGAAGGTTGGCAGATTAAACACTGAGGCAAGATTACCAATGCCTAGGAGAGACCTTTCTTGTAAAAGAGAAAACTCACAAAGATTTATGTCAACTGGACTGACAAGTAGTAATTCTGCATTTTATTGTCTGTTTACCAATACCAAGTAACCTTGCTTGTAAAATTTGCTTTTTACTTTATTTCTTTATTTGTTAGTGATCACAAACTGAATTTGGAATGAGACTTATGTGGAAGTAGAAATCGATAAAATAAAAAGCAAGATGAAGCTGTTTGAAAGAAAAAAACTGCATAAAGTCACAATGACATCTGCTCTTGGGATAAAAATTGATGAGGAAAAGCTAAAGAGAAAGTTTACATGAAATCAATAAGGCTTAACTGGCAGTTTTTCAAAGTGGACAAGTATTCACCTCATGCCTACATATTGGCTAAGATGCTTTTCTTCATATTCTTATTTATCTAAGCATCAATCATTTCATTCGTCAATAACACACAGTCCCCTTCCGCATACACATGAAAACAAATTGATATTTAGGTATCTATAAATTCTTATATTCACAGATGTGCATGAGTCGTATAATAAGCCAATAAATTCATATATACATGATACATAGCTTCATAAATACATATACAACTATATATATATATATATATATATATATATATATATATATATATATATATGGACACACACATGTGGATAAATTTTTGCATATATCTATTTAAAGATTTATATATTTTGCATATACACACAGATATATATATATATATATATATATATATAAACACATACACACAAATGTATATATGAATGTATTATAATATATATATATATATCATAGGATAAAGACCAAGTAGAAAACAGATCTCAATCTAACATGTTTTATTTTATTAAAGCTTCATCAGAGATAAAGATAGAAATGATAAAAAGCAAAGAGATGCAGATTAATGTTACGTTGTGTTTGGCTATTTCTTATTCGTTAGATATGTGTCGTGTGTAATGAAGTAACAGTTCATATTCAACTATGTGTCAGAAACATTCTTGACACTAAAGTGTGTAAAAGTTAGTGAAACACAGCAGGAATTTTTTTTTTTTTAGTTTGATTTTTCATTAAAGTATATCTTATGTATATTTTGTATATATCTTCATTTATAATTTCTTTTTTTTTACAGTAAGGTTCATGCTTTACAAGGACCAGGGGCCACTTGAGGTAGAAGTTTATCTTAGTTTATCAATTTTTGTAGATAAGAGTGAAGATAATGGTTGACTTTAGCCTTGAACAGGTTAAGATTGTAGTGATCAGGGAAACATCCTCTTGAGAGTCAGTTCCACAGAGTGGTGGTTCATGAGAAGATGCCCCTAAAGTGGAACTTACTTCTCACCAATGGAATATGGAGGAAATGTGGGTGGTTTCTACTAGGTAAGTGGCATGGTGTGTTCTTGCCATGAAGGTTTGAATTAATTGGACCAAGGAATGGAGTTCGTCCAAGCACTTTCCATAGAAGTAATGATAGAGTTGTATGGTCAGGTGTGAGTTTGCATCCCAATAGTCTTTCAAGGCATAGTGCCTCCTCAAGGGGACATCTGTTCATTCTGATTGGTGTTAGTTCAGGACCAAATTAGTGATGATAGAATGTAACTTGTTTGCTCTTCAAGGCATTGACTGTAACCAGTCATTTTTTTTATTGCACTGGGTAGTTTATGCAACATTGGAAAATAGTTCAGTTACCAATCTCTGACCATCAAGAGTTTTAGAGGGACACTTGTATATAGTTTTATCACCTGCAATGATGTTTACAAATGATCTGATTATATTCTTATGAAGATCATTTATGTAAATCAAAGAGTGGGTTGATCCAAGGAGTGACCCCTGGGGGATGTCTGCTATCTTGAGTGATAGGCTATTAATAACTATCTTCAGGGACATAACTGTTAGGAAGAATTTTCTGATCAAAAAGATCCTTCTGGTGAGCTTGTGTAGTAAAACTTTGTGATACACTTTGTCAAAGGCCTCTGTGATATTTAATGTTATGGTCCTTGAGGCCCACACACACACACACACACACACACACACACACATATATTAAAAGTAAAATAAATCTGTGAGTATATAATCCAAGTGAATCCTAGTAATATAAAAGTATCAAAACTGATACACAAAAGAGAGCTCGATGAATTTTATTTATACAGAGCAATATGAATGAATAATCAAAATATCTTTTTACCTTATGTGGGGAATAAACTATTTCAGCAAACAATGAAAGTGGTCATGTGGAAATTTGAATTTTTAAGATCCTTTTTGTGTTCATAAATATGATTTTCAAATTTCTCCAAGTTTTCCCAATATATTCCATGGAAGAGATGTGACAGTCTTTTTTATATATATATATCTACTTCACAATTATTACTGTTATGAATATTTTTGGTTGTGATTATATTCACATTAATTTTGGATGTGATTGTAATTATTTTGTTATTGTTAAAATTGGATAAATTGTTTTGGATATTAAATGTTATGGAGTTAATAGGTTGTGTTATGTGTCTATTTTTATCGAGTTTATTTTCATTGTTATTGTTAATAATGTCATTATTTTATTTTTGGTTGTATATTTTGTATGCATTTCTCTTAGCATTGTATTTGAAATAATGAGGATATTGGAGTTTTTTGAAAGTGTTTAATGGTGCATGACAAATGGCTTCATATGAGTCAACACATGGTTTCAGGAAAATCCAAGGCATTTATGGATATGGAGATGCTCAGCAGAAGAAAATGAAAAAAGTTTGAGTCCATAATGATCATTAAGATATTTAGCAATGTTGTTTTATACTGTAAAATATTTCCAAGTAAATAACTATGGGAGTGACCATATTCCAAGGTGTGTTACATTATTCCAAAAACCAGATTTTCTTCTAATTCATGATACACTAATTTCCACCATTAGCTGCATGTGAAGACTCTGAAAACCCGAAACTGAACTAAAATTCTGTCAGCTGTGCAAGGCTCCACTCATATCGTCCATTTTATCACACACACTCAAAGAAAAAGTAGCAATACAACCCAGAACTTCCACCCAATAGCACTCACTCCCACCTAAAGAGACAAAATAAAAACTGGAGATGATTTAACGTAGAAAGGAGAGGAAAGCCCATCAATGCACATTCAGCAGTTGGACAACATCTTATCCCAATTCTCACTCTTTGTCGGAAATCAACCTCCCATCTTCGAGACATCAGAGTTGGCCAGCTCATGAAAGACATTTCCTCCATTAAGTCTTAATTCATCCTCTTTCTTCATCCGTTCACCTCACTGGACACCTTTTACAACTCTACATATCTTTTTTTTTTTTCACACAAGTGACCTCTACTTTGATTTTTATTTTGTTGTATTTTGTTAATACAATTGTTTATTTCTTTAAATTTTTATTGTTTCCTCTTTGTTCTGCCACCATACACTTAGTAAATTAAAATACAGGCTCATATCATAAAAAAAGTGAAATCTTAGAATAAACTACAGAAATTAAAGAGTGTCAAACTTGCCCCCAAACTGCAATATGACAGACTCCAGAATGACTTAAATTTCAAAGAAATGCATACTGGAAGCATTAAATGTAAATAACTAAATGAGAATGAAAATTCAAAATAGAACACTGTAAGAGAAGCTTTGGTGACATCAGTGAATGTTGTCATCTCAAGGAAGACAAAATGAAAAAAAAAAAGGAGTGGATGACATGAAATACTTGACATAATGAAAAAGAAGCAACCCCAAGAATATAGTACATTACACAAAGAAATTAGAAACAGATGCAGGCAAACAAAAGAGGAATGATTCAACAGACAGTGTGCAGAAATAGAAAGAATGAACATCACAGATAAGGCAGATAAGCATAAAACCAAAAGAGGGAATGCTGATAATAGAGAAAGAAAAAATATTCAATGATGGAATGAATACATTGGGGAATTCCTCCATAATAAAAGGAAAAAAACTTGCAATACACAAAATATAGAAATGACCAGAAATATAAAAGTTTGAAAATGAAATCATCAATAGCCAATTTGAACAAGAACAAAGCAGCGGGGCAAGATGGAATCGTAATAGAGATGTTGACAGTCTGAAATGATTTTGGTATTGAAATAATTACAGAAATAATAAATGTAATATACGACAGGTGTGGTGATATATTGAAAGAACTAAGTAGATCCATTTTTGTATTGCTGCCTCAGAAGTAAAGTGCAAATGAATACATACTCTATTAGACAATCAGCTTAATGATCAGCATAATGAATTATGATAAATAGAGTACATAATAGAATTAGACAGGAAATCGGACAAGAACAGTGTGGGTTCAATAATGACACTAGAACAAGGTATGTGATACCAGAAAGATCAATACAGATGTAGAAAGATATATATATATATATATATATATATATATATATATATATATATATATATAATTTTTTTTATTTCTTCGTTTTTGATTGGTTATTCTAGCTTTTGTAACAATGTTTCCCCCCCAGTGTAGGATCATTAATTAATCTGAAACTTTTTAAAACCATTTATTTTCTTTTCAACATCATCACTTGATAAGACACAGAGTGTGTTGAAACAAAAATGGCTATTTTGTAGTGATTTTATAACATACTTATGTTATAATTTTTTATAAAAATAATTATATCTGCTCTACTTTGTATTGAGCACTCTTTTAAGAATAGTAATTGTTGGTTATTGGAATTCATTCCGTATATACCAATTATATACTTGTATATATATATATATATATATATTATGCCTTTAAATTCCTTGAGGATCATAGGGCTGCAAGGTATCGTTGTGGTTTCTATAACAAACCAGCTTTTAAGTGAGTAGGTTGTTAGCCTACTGCAGAACCCCCAACCTGAAGGATCAGGTTTTGAATTCAGAGTTGTCCTTCTCCTAGATTAGTTGCCACCCAATGCTATAGAACCTGGTCTGTCCTGCTATTTACCCATAGCTAGTGGGAGAAAAATACCTTTCCCAAAAGTATTACCATGTGAGTATGTGTAATAGGTTCAAGTGGAATTCGAACACGGCTCTCCGATTCCTCAGTCCGAGCCACTATCAATTACTCAACAGTGTCTCCCCAAAAAGGTGTATACTTACGTTTTATGGATTATGCAAAAGTGTTTAATAAGATATGACAGAAAGAACTATTTGAACTGCTGGGCAAGATTGGTTTAATTTGGAAAGATATTAGAATAATTCAAAAATTGAATGTAAAGTGAGAGCAAACTGCCTGCATATGAATAGAAAATGAATTCAGTAAACACAATAAAATAGAAAAGGGCATAAAACAAGGATGTATCTTCTCACCAAATTTATTTAAGATTTTCAGTGAGGTGATCCTGAGAGAACAAAATGTTCTAGAAGGATTTATTATAGGCAAACCCACTACAGACAACAGTATGTTGATAGCAGACACAAAGATGAAATTACAAAACTCCTACAGATCGTAGTAAAGGAAATTGAGAAGAAAGGACTAAACATCAATTGTATGAAGACAAAATGTATGGTTGTTAGCAAAGGGAAAGGCCCAAGAGGCAAACTATAAATTGGAGACACTAAAATCAAGCAAGTATAAAAATTGCAAAATATCTAGAAAGTGGTTTAACAGAGGACAGAAAATATGACACTGAAATCTGTAGGCGCATTGTAATAGTGAAAGATACCTTTCATAAACAAAGCTAAGTATTAGGAAACAGGAAAACTTTGTGAAAAGAGTACTGAATTTAATATTAGAACTCCTATAGGACAGTGAATGATAGACAATCTCACAGATGAAGAAGAAACTTGAGGAAACAGAAATGTCGTTCTACAGAAGGATACTGAGAATTCCATGAACTGAACATAGTACCAACAAAGCTTTAAAGAAAATGAGAACAAAAGCCACTTGAAAATATCTAGGTCATATAATGAGAAAAGAGGACTTGGAGAATTTGACACTGACAGGAGACATATTGAAGGCAAAAGGGACAAAGGCAAGCAGTAAAATATTTAACACACTAGGGTAAATGGTTAGCAGAATAGAGATTAGGAGATATAGCAAAAAGACAAGGCTTATTTAAAGCTATAGAGGACAGGATGTTGTGGAGAGTTATGATCGCCCATATCATTTTTAAGAATTGTGCATTGTTAGTGTAGTAGGCTTAATTTACTTTGCTACATCCTGGCATTTTTTGGAATGCTGGAATTCAAATTAATCCAAAGTGATATCATGTGTAAAATTGTTACATGTCACAAGAAAAGAATATATCATATGTTTATATTTTATTATACTTTTGTATGCATATTAAATAGTTTATACATGCTTGAAGATGCCAGGAAATATGTGAATTGAACAAAACATTTAGGGTTGAATTCTTGCAGTTTTTTTATATATATATATATATATATATATATATATATATATATATATATATATATATATATATATATATATATATATATACACACACACATATATAAATATATATATACATATATATATATAAATATATATACATATATATATAAAATATATATATATATATATATATATACATATATATGCATATATATACATATATATGCATATATATATATATATACACACACACACACACACACACACACACACACATATATATATATATATATATATATATATATATATATATAATGCATGTATTACATGGTAAGCTTATCTATCCAAACTTATCTTTTCTCTCGTGTTTCGTCAGCTTTCAAAAGAATTTCTTTGCTCTGTTGCATTTCCCTCATGTTTTCTTGTATTTCAGTTAGTAAGATTCAAAGTGGAACTATTTCCAAAAATAAGTCTTTTTGAATGAAGAGATCTGCATTAAAAAAAAATATATATTTTTGGAAATATTTCCTCTTTGAATCTCTTTAGAGAAACAGATAAAGGAAGATCTTGATAAGCAAACAAAATTTCATTAACCAAAAGGAGACTGTATTTAGTTTGGCAACATTTCTATGAGGCACAGTGGAGTAATGGGTAGAGACTCAGTTTGAGGAATTGGAGAGCCAAGTTCAAATTTCAGTCAAAGCCATTACATTCACTTACGTGATAATACCTTTGGGAAAGATATGAATCCTAGTCTTCTCCCCCCAGCTATGGGTAAAAAGCAGGCTGAGTGGGTTCTATAGCCTTGGATGGCAACTGGTCTACTGCAGAAAGAAATAGCATACTACAGTGGGAAAAATCTGCCTCGTCAATCATGTATCGAAAGATACATTATTGCCTAAGCGTGTATTACACATGACACATAACTGAATATTTCTATGTTCAGGTTTATTTGTTTTGTGGAATATCAACTCTTTATGGGTCATTTAATGCTAAAATTTCATTTTGTTGGGAGTATTAGTAATTTTCTTGACAATAATATATTGTTGGTATTTTTTTTTCCAAAAATCTATTATTGGTATTTTTCTTTTTACTATGATTGCTAGTATTTTCATACTTTCATAGTGTTTGACTCCAGTTTGGAAATTAACTATTTGTGCATATCTAGGACCCTAACAGATATTACTCTCCCAGGTCAAGGTGGATCTGGGAAGAACATCAATTAAGAGGTCGTTCCACTCTCCTCAAAACCTCCAGTCTCCTGATCAGAGGTTTTGCTGCTGGATGTAGTTTATCATCATATACAGGATGACTTTATTCAGGTAGTGAAAAATGTATCTCTAAAAAGGAAATCAAATGGCGGAAAAGAAAAGATAGGAAACAGTAATGTCTTGTAAATGTAATAAAATGTTACTTTCACATGTTATCTATATTCACTTTTAATTTGAATCCACAATAAGGGTTTGGGATTACTCCATCTTGTCTGCCAGGAGAATTTTAATGCTCACTAGGTGGCACCATAGAAATCAGTATAAAAATGCACAAAACCTCTCTCTCTCTCCATAGGATTCAATTATTACAAGATGTGTATTATTTCCCCTCTTCAGTATCTCCTTTCAAAAGACCTCATGTTAGCACAATAATTTTTCCATTACAACCAGTATATATATATATATATATATATATATATATATATATATATATATATATATCCCTCTAACACAAAATATATTTTCCACTAGTTAAAACTGTTACCTTAAAATCATTACAAGATTTCAAGGAAGCACATTGTCAGTCATTTTTCACTTGCAGTAGAAAGATAGTTATTTGTTCTCTTTTACTGAGTTATTTAAACCCTATTTTATGTCTCTCTCTCTCTCTCTATATATATATATATATATATATATATATATATATATATATATATGGTACACCTATTACCTACCTGATATATATATATATATATATATATATATATATATATATATATATATACACACACACACACACACTACAGTTCAAAAGTTTGAAGACACCCCCAGAATTAGCCTGGGATGTACTTGACAAAAGAGTGAAAAATAAAATGAAAATAAAAGCTCTTAGAGTCATTGAAAACAGAATGGAATCAATTATCAAACTTATACTTTGAGAATATTATGCAATGAATGCCAAAAATTTGTGCTGTTAAGCAAGGCTAAAGGTGTATATTTTGATGAGGGCAAAATTCAATGATAAAATGTTTTTTCTTTTTGTTATAATAGAATTTCTAATAAAAAAATCATGTTTTGCTCTTTTTTTTTTAACCATGTATAATAATTTTCTCTTATTTAAAGGACAAAACAACTACTTTTGGGGCCAATCTAAATAATTATGGGAAGTGGTCACAAATTTTTCAACTGTATATATATATATATATATATATATATATATATATATATATATATATATATATATATAAGTTTGATGACACAGGATTTGAATATGGCTTTGAAAATGAAGGAAAGCATTTTTAAAAGGGATTTGTCTTCCAACACTTTTTCAGAAAGATTTTTTAGAACAAAAACAATCAAAACAGTGAATCTAAAAAGTGTAAACATGGGGGGGGGGTAATAAAGGAGACATGACTAAAGTAAAAAAATAAAAAAATAAATAAAAAGCAAAGAAATTGGTGTAAATAAGGCCCTAGTGAGTATAAAAAAAACTCAAAAGAATTACTCATGACCCACCCATGTGACAGGGAGAAAAAAGAAAGTTCTCTTTCTGCCTGCACAAAGTCAGCTGATGAAGCTTCATGTAAAAAGACTCTAAAAGCCATGCATGCTTAACAAACCCTAAAACGCACCATAAACACTCTGTCAACATATTCAGAAGTACAACCCAAGTAATTAATTAGATGAAACCCAATCAATGACTCACAAATTCATTGAGACAATCGATTACTGTTACTCACTACAACTTGTCTTATAAAGGCAGGCATGGGTTTTTTAGTCCAGGTCTCCAAATACAAGTTAATTCACCCTAAATAGTCGGCCTTGCACTGATATTTAAATTGATAAATCATGGAACTATGAAGGTTGGGCAAACATTCCTTAGTGAAAGATGGAAACACCAGAACATATACAGTATATACAGTATAAGTATATATATATATATATATATATATATATATATATATATATATATATAAAGTTTTAAAATGACTGGGGAAGAGAGAAATATCTTTTCAAGGCAGAAGTATAATATCTTATGCCTATTAATCTATAATGCATCCACAGGTGAAATGGCAAAGGCAACATAGACTTTCCTCTGTTTCTCGTCACATGTGCAATTTTATGACCTTATTTCTGGAACAAAATTTTTGGGATGTGTTTTCAACAGCCCTACTAATCAAGTAGAGGTTTGATCATCCCAACTCAGCATGAAGCTGACTTGAGCTTGGCCATTTTTACCCATATTTGTCCTTATTTCCCATAAATATTTTCTGAACCAAAAAGGAAAACAGACATACTCAAGAGATATTTTATGTTTGTTTCAATACAGTCAAAATAAGTTTCTTGTATGCTTCTTCTATCTTCTTTGTTTATATAATGAACTAACGCCCTCCTCTAAATAATACACACAAAACCCACAAGGTTGTTAACATCCACAATAGTAGCATTCTAAAAAATGTCTTATAGCATGTCCCATCTTTGTCAGAATATGGGTTTATACTCATAGTGACTGCCGACAGTTATGAACTTTAATATCTGCCAATATACACATTCAGGCAAAAGTTGTACACCATAGGGTTAATTTATTAAAAGTAAAATTACACATGAAAATTTTATTTACTAGTTATTTAATTGCTATATGTACTGTTCAAAATGTCCTTCTCTTTTTTGAAGACACAATTCTAATTCTATGCCTGCAGAATTAACACGTCAGAGAGATTCCTCTATGATTTTACTGCATTCATATTTAATTCTTTCATTAAGTTCCTCAATATTTCTTGGGTGCATCTGATAAACAACTGATTTCAAATGGCTGCAAAGAAAACAAATCGAAGAGTGTAAGGTCTGGTGACCTCGTTGGCCACTCAACAGGACCTATCAAAACAAATTAGACATTTAAAACATGATTAATTAATTAACCCCTACAGTGTGTGACTTTTGCCTTACCCTGTATACCATCTTATAAAGGTGCACATTTTTCAAAAGAATCCTTCACTTTGTCTTATATCCTGATTGTTGCGAGTCTGCTACTAGATTATTACCTCATCCAATCTTGTTTCATATACTGATCTTCTAATGATTTTTAGAATGAAATATGATTATACACAATTGTATCCACAAATTCAAATAATGTTAAAATATTAAAATATCCTGTTTGACCCTCTTGTCCTGTGTCGAATTCAGAAATGAAATATGGATGATTTAAAATGATTAAATTATGATTGCAAATCAAAATAACATCAAAAATTGATGCTGGATCATCAGTTGAAGTTTTATCATGATTTTACTTTTTTGTTAAATGGCAGATGTTTTTTTAATAAATTGTTGCATGCTGGAAAATACAGTAATTTATTGAATAAATTGGGTTTATCACTTCACAGGATTTCTTTTTTCTTTCTTTTCATACATTCTTGGTTTTGTAAAACCTGCAGTATCAAAATAATAATATTCTTCTTGAGTAGATGGAAGTATTTGCGAGTTGACATTGGTTGTGCTGCAAGTCATTGTAACAGAGGGATTGAGTGTTCTGGGCCTGTTCAATCTGTTCATCATTCCACTTTACAAAAATTCTGAAGAAGCTTTTAATTTTTTCTTTTACAGTTAAGTTCACCCTTTACAAGGCCTGGGGGCCACTTGATGTAGAGCTTTACATTAGGAGGCCATTTGTGTGTATAAGAGTGGAAGATAATGGTTAACCCAGGACTTGAACAGGTTAAGATTATAACAATCAGGGAAACATCCTGTTAGTAGTTGGTGTCACAAGGCAGTGGCTCACAGGAAGAAGCTGCTTGAGAGGAACTTAATGGATTCTCACTGATCAAATATGGAGGAAATGTAGGTGGAGATTGAGGTCTGGGCAGTTCTTGCCCAAATATGACAACAATGCTCAATTTGTGCCCTGATCTGGTTCTTGTAAAAGTAGAGGATAGCATGAGGAATTAGGTACTTACGGGAGCAGTACAGGGAGTCAACCATTTTGTCTGTATCCTTAACAATGGATTGTGTGAACGAGTTCCTGTTAAGGTTAGGTGTAAGTTTGATGCCCAGCAGTCTTTCAAGGCAGAATGTCTACCCAAGGGGACATCCATTCATCCTGATTTGTGTTAGTTTGCGGTCAGATTGGCAGAGAGATCAGTCACCAATCTCTGACCATTGAGTGTTTTAGAGGTGTGCCTGTATATAGTCATATCCTTGGCATAGATGTTTACAAATGATCTGAATATATTCTTAGGCAGATCATTTATGCAGATCAAAAAGAGCATTGGCCTTATGGGTGAGTTAAATAGAGAAACATTAAATTTAAGTTTCTGACTTCTTCCATATTCAATCAATTTGTTGGATTTAAACCATATATATATATATATATATATATATATATATATATATATATATATATATTCACTGTTACCTTCAGCATCAGTGAAATATATATGTATATAAATATATATATTCATTGATGCTGAAGGTAACACCAGTAAACTAAGTGAAAAACATTATATTTACATTAGTTTTATATATATATATATATATATATATATACATTCTGATATAAATTTATATTTATTATATATATATATATATATATATATATATATATATATATATGATGTATATGTAGAAATCATTTATATTGACTGATGCAAATATATGCATTTCCTTCTAGCTATATCTCTCTCTACAACTTCCCATGTGTTCACATCAATATGGATATTATTTCCTTGCTTTCACCATGTGTGAAAGATAGATGCATATACATTCATCATTATCTACAGAATCTACTTTCTTTAGATCTGCATATTGGCCATGTGTCTAGGCTAAATGCATAAATATATTCCCCCTTCATCCAGACATAAGTAATTTGAATACTTATTAATATCAATCAAAGCATTCATTCATGCGTGCATATATTTCCAACATAAATACATATTAGAGCCTTTTGTACATGTGCATTAATAAGACATTCACAAATCAGAAGTTTCATTCTCTCTCTCTCTACATATATATATATATATATATATATATATATATATATATATATATATATATATATATATATATATATATATTCACTTTTGGGTATTGGTAATCAATTCAGAATATATGTATTTATAAGATTCATTTAGAAATCATGTTTACAAATGGTGGAAGAGTGCTCAGTGGTTCAATCCAAATTTGGGCTTTACATTTTTTCATATATGATCTAAGACTTTGAAAGAATTCAGCTCAGAAGTTTTGAATTCAGTCAAATGTCTTGGGATGCAATATTTCACTGATAATCTCAGAACGAAATATATATGATTATTAATGACTAAATTCTGATTACAAATCCAAATGTTGTTAAAATATAGAACAATACAGATGAATCATAAGCTGAATACATTATATTTTCATATAACTGTTATCATTTAAAACCATTTCTGATCTATAGCAGCTTTATTTGCTTATATGCACCAAAATAACTGCAAACTCTATTGTACATTTATAAGTCTACTATTTATTGAATATTGCTACCACATCTGGTCTGGTTCTTCTGATATACATCTAGAGATTCTTGATAAAATTTAAAGAAACTGCCATGTTATTAATCTTGACCCAGCATCCACGCTTCAGTCATTTTTACAATGTTGTAATTTAGCTTATCAGTGCATTTTCTATAAATATTTTCATGGTTACTGTTCTTATGAGCATTTCCGTTTAGCAGCTTGTCTTCAAGAATTTAAGTACAGTACTAGATTGGCAGCTAGGCCTGATTATTTTACTGTTGAAATTGCTAGATGCAACCATAAGTTCTATAAGTTAATAGTTTTTTCACTGAATGTTCAAGGGAGTTAACACTACAGCAGATCATTTTTCAGGGCAAGATGTGAAACTAAGAGGTTTGTGTGATTTCCTGATGTATTGGGAACACTGTTGAGCTCTTTAATGATCTGTGTCGGTTTGGGTGACATTGGAGAATTCTTTGCACTATCTGCCTTCTTCAACAGTTTTAAGTGGATTAAGCATTTTTTGTGGTGAATGTATAACGAGAATGCTTGTTGTGTTTAGGTAGAAAACACATGTACCCTGATATTTTTCCTATAACAATTAGTACAGACTCAAATATGAGTCTGAGTAATAAATGAGTAACACAAAACAATATAAAACAAGTGACAATGCATGTATCAAGAAAAGAAATACAATTACAATAAAAGAAGAAAACATTGTGTTATGGTAATTTACATGCATGGACTCTCCCAGCTATAAATAGGAGCAGGTACTGCCTTTTAGAGGAGGATAGTTTCCAGCAGTCAGCTCTGATAGTCAGACCAAATATTCTTGCTGTAACACTCTAGTTTGCATTACTGTTTTTCTGTTAATATATTTTTTTAACACAATTCCTCTCTTGTGTCTTTATTTCTGACTCTAACAAGGCCACAACACATTCAAATTAAAGAATGTGTTTTTGTATGTGCAAAATTTAAATATGACTACGTGATATAGATGTATGTGAAAGAGTACAAAAAGTCACAAGAGAAAAAGTCATGAAAATGAACGTTAACGTTTGTCCTTGAGAAGATGGAATTCCAACTCTGGAAATTTAGATCAAAGACTGCTCATATTGGTGTGAGAGATGGTGAATCTGGTATCTACTTTTGTTCTTTTGGAATTGCATTTGATTATTTCGATTGCTTTACTATACATGGAACAGTATATAACATTTCTTATGTTAAGTCTTACTTTACCTATATATATATCATTGCTGGTTTATATACACCCACAGAGATTTACAAAGATATAGAGATACATGATTCACAGGCAGCTAAATAGCTAGAGAAAATAAATTAACTTTGGTCTGAGAGACATGCTCACACAATCATGCATAAATCATTAGATCTTCCTGTGATACAATCTACAGAAATATTTGCATCATTTATAAAGCTAGATATGAATTTGACAGATGATCAAAAACAGTGACAGCCAGCTCTTAGGTTTTTTCAATACTTATATATGCATATATATGTGTGTGCATGTGTGTGTGTGTGTGTGTGTGTGTCAGTGTATAATATTTCTGCATTTGGTATGTTGTTGTCTAATTGTGTGTGTGTATATATATATATATATATATATATATATATATTCAGGCAGCATATCTTCATTCAAACATGTTTGTTTGAATAATCTCGACTTATTATGCCTATCTATTTTTATTTTAATCCCTTTAAATTCTTGGATTAACTTCTTAATGTTGATATTAAATTCATTAAGAAATGTGCCATGGTTTTGTTCATTTCTTTTATTTTCTCAAGTACCCCCGAACATTATCTTGGATGACAGTAAAAGTACTTCAACCAAACATGTTTGAATATATATATATATATATATATATATATTGTTAACAATTCTGATCTGTATATGCATATCTGCTAGGGCCATTAATCCCTGTTGCAGAAGCCTGGTTAGGCACATGTGTGTGTGTGTGTGTGTGTGTGTGTGTGTGTGTGTGTGTGTGTGTGGTTCCAGATGTAAAATAGTCGCTTATTCACTACAATAGTTTTACCATCAATTTAACTCAACAGGCAGTAAGCGCTCAAAAATAATTTATATGTCAACAAATACAATTTGTGTATGTGCACAAATACATATAAACATATAAACTGTGTATATTTTTTGTTTCCTTCTAGTCACACATATAATTATCTTTTTAGCACTCTGTGTATGATCATTTGCACCCTGATGATCTGATACACACACACACAGACATGCAGACATATGTAGTATATGTACATGTATCGACACAAAACTACACATTGTCATATCTATAGATATATGAGTGAGTGTGTGTGTGTGTATGTGTGTTGCTATCATATACATTTTCCTTGGTTTGGAAAATGATTTTCCTATATAGGAACAGAGAGTTATGCACATGTGTAAAACTGTGCAAGACGAATGCGTAACTTGAGAAAAAAGGGATTAAGGATGCTTTATTTGCCATTCATATTGTGCATTCAGTCAAAAATGAAAGATGGCAGCCATACATGACTACAAGTAAAGTGAAAATAAGATAGGAACATTTTTTCATGAAGCAGATGATTGCTTTATAGACAGCATTTAACTGCTTAGAACTTTAAAAAAAGTTCTTTTGCCAAGAACAAGTACCAACAACAATAACAACAAGCATAGAGATAGAAGAAAATTCATAGAAAAAAAAACTTTTTAAAAATCTCAAAAATCTGAGAGCCAATGTTTTTTTGCAGGAAATACAAGAAGGAAACAAATAAGAAATTAAAAAAAGAATTACCTGAAAACAGTTCTTCAGAACAGAAAATTACCATTTTGTATTTATTTCAGGAAGTTATGTTCCAGCTTTAATCAATACTTCACAAAATTT
Organism: Acanthosepion pharaonis; assembly: GCA_903632075.3. Taxonomy (NCBI): domain Eukaryota; kingdom Metazoa; phylum Mollusca; class Cephalopoda; order Sepiida; family Sepiidae; genus Acanthosepion; species Acanthosepion pharaonis. The sequence goes on from CAHIKZ030004884.1 coordinate 3,457,913, forward strand.
TTCTTCCCAATTGCCAAATACAAATTTCATCATTTTCCTACAAGGCTTCCATTTTTGCATAACCTTTTCAATGAAGAAAATTGGTATAAATTGAAAAAGAAATAATGAGAAATAAAGGAGTGTCCATGAAAAAGAAATGTGTGGAATTGTTTGATGAGAATGTAGGGTAGAGTATATTTTAATTAGAAAGAAAACTACTAAAGATGTTTTGAATGAAAGGATCATTTTTAGTAATATATTTTATGATATCAGATATTTTCAAATAGAAGTTCATTTAATGAAAAGATTCATTAGTGCTCATCATTTCTCATAGATACTTTATGATCAAAAGGAACAAACAGTAATTTAAACAAAAAACATGAGAGAATATCGAACCACACATGAATAGACCAAATATGACATTACGAGACATCAGCTGAGATCTATAACCAAAAATTATCAAAATAAACTGTCATTATTTTAACATTATATTCATTTTATTGCCATTTTAATAAACTTTCATTCAGTCTATTCCCCGGATATCCACAGGTTATTGTTTTGTTGGGCTCTTATTTTTCATTCTATTTTTCTGCTTTCTTCTTTCTATTGTCGTCTGTCGCTTTTAATCAAGTTTGTTGGAAATATCTAATTATAATATTTTTTGTTGACTCATTTTCAATGAGTTGTCTGCTTTTAGAGTAATGATATTGATTCCTTATGGTTTTTGCATAACTGAAGGCCATGGCCGTGTGTTCATGTGAGCGTAGCTTTACATTCACTAATACGAATTCATCCCCGAAAGAATAAAAATACAATAAATATTAATAATAGGTCATCTGAAATCTCAGACAGAAATTTTCTTCTGACTGTATATACTGTTTATTTTGAGTATGATACAGATGATCAAAGAGGAAGAGAGAAAGAAAGAGAAGTGTCATATTAAAACAGAGAGTTGTGGGAAATAGTCAATATTCACTAAGGCAGAAATCTGAATTCCAAACACCATTAACGGTGAAAACCAGTTACATATTCGTTGACAAGAATTAATGGAAAATGTTTAAAAGCTAAAAAATAGTGAATATTATAACTGTCACTATATATGATTAAATATTGAAAAAGCATCTAAGATGATATAGGTTTTAATGGATGTCGAAATCGAACAAGGACAGAAATTCAAATCTCTGAAAAGTGTTTTCATAAACCTGACTCGCCCCCAGACTTTCCACTGACTGGCCAATGAGCACCCTATATTGAATTTCAATCCCCAATCTCATCATGGTTCACCAAAAAATGGAAAAGTTTACCAAAGACAAATGCCACACTGAGAAATAAATATGTGAATCCTGTTTCCCATGTTATCTGTGGGTGTTTTATTTTGGATTTCATCTTCTTGTGTGGGTGGGTAGGTAGGTAATACTTGGGGCAACTTATGCTAGGTCAGCTCTTCTCCTTACTAACTCCTTGTCCATCTACTCATCCCAAACAAGCGCAACGAACATATTCATCTCCTACTGAGAGTCGACCAGCATTTCCTCTGATCCCAAACATGACTGTTGATATAGACCAGCACCTGCACATAGCCTATTTTTGGTTTTGTTGCCACTTGATCTCCTAAAAATACATTTACTTCCTGTTCCTTCTCAGTTAAAGACCACTTAGACTTAAACTTAAACTTCAAAATGACACAAATGGAAACACTTGAGATTGAAATAAAAGCACCTCTTCCATTTTTATGTGAATGTCTATAGTATTACATTTTAAACAGGAATACATTACAACTTAATATAGGCTAAAGAAAACATTCATTATCCTACCTAAAATATTTTTCTAGCCTTTAGATCTACAAATCTTTTCATGAGATTTTCTACACCTATCTTCTACAATATTATTTTCTATTGACAAAGTAGCCAAAGAACTTAATCTGTCTTGAGTCATGGACAACCACAAGTACGTTTTATAAAATTTAGTTTACTAAGGCTTCTCTCTCCGGTGACCACAATAATGGGTATTGTAAGCCTTATTCTCAATGCAACCCCCATATTTGACATGACACCTGTAACTTATGACATCCTTTCGAAGCACTATTTTCTTGCTACCCTAACTTATCCTCCAAACCATGCTAGAGTTTGTTTTATCTGGCAGATATGAAAGGTTAATTAAATGGTCCAAGTTGTCCTCTCTACATAAACACTGGCTAATTTACAAAATACAAATTAATACAATTAGATTGCATTAGTAAATATTAGTGAGCAAAATAATTGATTGCATGGTAAAGTAATGGTCAATTGTCACATACCAATGAAACAAAATAAGTTGTTTGTAACATTTCAAGAATCTTCCATGTTAGCTGGGAAGAGAAGCCTAGATGTGAGCAAAGATTCCACTATGGCATTTGTTTTGATAGAAACCAACTCATCAATCACCTTGCTTTTATAGAAGATATGTACATATCTTGGTTAACCAGGCATTGGATTGTGTCTTACAAAATGTTTATATGGTGTCTCATCAACTAACCAAAATTGTTCATCAGTTACTGATTATCTTCACCTGTTTGGTCTGTAGGAGAGTTATAACTCTGAGTAAATAATTATAAACCTCTGTACATTTATACATACAAAAATACTTGTAAAAATGAGTAACAGCAAAAGACATGGAAACCTCAAAACAAGTATTATTTATTATTTGGTTGTTATGTGATGTTGGAGAAATGAGACACAGTAATACTAAGTAAAATTATGAGTTTGGAGTCAAATGTAGATAAAATATCGATTGGAATCTGACAGAAGGATTAGATAAAGAATAAGTAAAGTGTATACAGTCTTACTCGTAAGTTTTTTTAATAGATGAATATCCAGAAAATACATGCAGTATCTGGGATTTTATTACCTTGAATTTTTATTGAGTTCTTAAAGGTAATTGTTACTATTATAGCCTTAAAATGAAAAGGAATCAGACATAAAACATCAAAGAAACATTGTATATAAATGATGGAATATTGAGAAATATTATTAATTAAAACTAAAAAGAAAAAAGAAAACCATATTAGGGAAATTGAGAAGAAATTTAAAAGAAAACAAAAGCAGTTAACTAAATTAGAGTTTTATCCTTTGTAAACTGCAGAAAATATAGTTTAATATTATATAAATTATTGAAGATGCAAAGGCCTTGTGCAAAAGCTTTGGCTATAGTATGAGAAAATGCAGATGAATGCTCATAACACTAGAATTAACTCAGTTTAGAAAATCCATTTGATTACACTGGGGATCAAAAGTCACTGAGCTGAAAAAACATCTTTCTTTAATATTTAACTAAGAAGCTGTAAGTGTTCAATAATGCTGTGGATTGAGTAGCCATGGCCAAATGCAAAAAGTAACAGAAATGCTCAACAGACAGAATTAACAAAGTTTGTGATAAACAACAACAAGTAAAAGAAAATAACAAGGCAAAAGATAATATAAAGCAAGTAAACAATATATGCAAAGCAAATAAACAGTAATAAGGCAAAGCAACAGTAATATGGTAAAAAGTTCACAAACTAAGAACTGAGAGCTGATACACAAGTTCGGACAAGTTTATATATAGCATTCTGACTTCAAGACAAGACAGACCAGGACTGAATCAGATGAAACCAAGAACTGGCCTATTTTACTGGCTAGGAAAAAAAATCCCAGCATCCATTTGTGTGATTCAGCCTATAAATTGGGGAGGAGGATGTATTTTGCAGTCATTCCTATTTTGGGATTGAAACCAACAACTGTAATTTCAAGAGTAGTAGCTGTCTGTCTTTCAGAAATGAAGTTCTCATTGTAGCATTCACATTGGAACATAATATGAAGAGATGTTTCTTTAATGGCATGTCCACTCCTTATAAGTCATTTAAAGCCAAAATTTCATTTTCTTGGAAGCTTGAATAATTTCTTTTTTTTTTTTTTACAAAAATCTATTGGTGGTAATTTTTTTATTTTATTTTAAAAAAATCATTCCGTTTTTTTACCACAATTTGGGAGTGTACCCTCTACCCATAGCTGGTACCCTAACAGTTAGGTCAGGGTGAATCTGAAAACAACAGCAATTAAAAGTTGGTTCCACACTCCTCAAAACATCCCAATTAGAGTACTTGCTGCTGAATGTAGTTTATCGTCATACACAGGACAAAATATGTAACCAATAATCTCCCTTCTCCATGGTAAACGTTGTCAAAATTAAGAAAAGGTATAAAAAAAAATCTAATTTGATTATTAGTATTAATCCTACTGTTAATGAAACTATAGTGGCTTAAAGGTTAAAATGACAGTTGATTTAATAGAGGATGGTAATAGTGAGGAAACACATTGGTAATTTTACCAAAACACTATAAGGAATTTATTTATGAATTTACATGTTTGAAGTTGTGTCATAGCTCATTTCAGGAAAATCAATAAACATTCTTTAAAGTCTGTAGTTTTAGCGAATTGTCATGAAGAGGAAATGTTTATATGGCAGATTAAATGCTCTGACATTAAATAATGGTCAAAAATCTTTTTAAAAACAGGTAAAAGATTCCATTACTCACAGAAGGGATATATGGTTGCATACATTCAAAAGTAGATGAAGGGAGATAGTTTAAAATACTTAGCTTTCTTGGTCTGTTGAAAGAAAATCTCTTGCTGTACCATATTTTTGGTTAAGGGCAATAATATAATTAGTGAGTATTTTGACACTAGCAAAAACTTTAACACTGAACCTGGTGAAAAGAAATGAATCATGTCACATGACTTCAGACACTTTTCTCGAATTAATTTAATTTTTCTCCTCATTTTATATCAGAAGGAATTTTGCATATGCTTACTATTTTCTTTTCTTTCTTCTTAGCTCAGCAGGTAAATTCTGTGGAGACAAGACTTTTATTGCACCAAAACAATTTCACATAAGCTTATAAGGTTGCAGATTTTTGTGGACCAATCGTAGCTAGTAATAAAGTCACAGAAAAAAGTCTCAATTTTGGTTAAGAAAAAGTCACAGGAAGTAAATCAATTAATTTGTGGTAGCGAGTAATAAATACATTTTTGTCGGTTATTTTACAAATTTATGGGTCCGCTCTATTTGCAACAGAAATTCATAGTAAATCGATCCAACCTCTAAAAACATTTTTTCCACATATTCAATATATTTCATAGTCCTAGCATCCCATAAGACCCGACTTTACAGAAAGAAAGCCTCAATTTGATATTAAAATTTGAATTAAAAGTACTTTGAATTTTCAATTTATTTATGAGACTACTACTTTCTTCATTTTTGGGGATTTTTGGGGGGGAATGGCATTTTGTCTGCTGCGTGCCAACTGTAGGCTATTTCTTTCTCTTTTCTTTCTTGTGAGTTATTTACTTGACATTGGACCAACAACCCAAAGACTAACTCAACTAAATAATAATTTTACTCTTTTTTGACTCTTGTGAATTCATATGCATATGTTTGTAAATAAAATTGATTTAGTTAACAGGCATACCATGTATTCTTTATTTTTATTTTATTATTGTTTGGAATTCAGGTGCTCAGATTCTTAATATATAAAAAAAAACTTAGATGACTGAATTTCGGACACAGAAAACAAATTTAATTTATTGATTTATTAAAAAACAAATTTAATTTATTGAATCCATTTTTTTTAATGCAAGGCTCAGTGGTATTTCCAATTTAAGCTTGACATAAACATTACTGTATGAAATTCTATTTTCAGTATGCAACCAAAAAGAAATGGAATCTATTTTCACTTTCATTATAGCATAACCAAAATATTCTAGTTAAAGTCAGTATGGACACTATTGAATATTAAAATATTGGCTGTCTGTTCAATCTTGATCATGACTTACATAGCTATTCCCCAAATAATCAAAATGATGACATTGGTGACAAACTATGTATGGTAAGGTCCCTTTTCTAATTTTGAAATACATTAACTCATTATCATTCGAAAATTTGTTCGAATCTTTTTCTTGCGATCCAAATAAATGTCATAAAATGATATAAATAACAATCTCTCTCTCTCTCTCTCTCTCTATGTATATATATATATATATATATATATATATATCTTCAAAATGCATGCTTTTTGGAAATGAGACACAAGAAATATATAATGACTTAAAAGGCACACAAAAATTAAAAATAAAAACAAAATCAGGAAATTATCCAATTCAAACTGAATTCTCAGACCTTATTCATTAATGATTAAATTATATACTGAACAAGTTATTTTTACTAGAAACCTTTGTCAAAATATTACTGGAGTCTGTTTCATTCCAATTTTCACTATCTTATGTGTAATTTTTAATTTGGGAGGATTCGTCAAATTTTGTTTTATAGTTATATAAAGTAAAGAAAATCCCTGAAGATGTTATATGAGTAAAAATTTATGCAATATCAAACATAAGCAAAATTTTTCATAGGATCTTACCTAAAAGAATGCATTAAAACTAAAAAATAAATGTTCTGACAGTTGGTGCTTGTATAATTTAATAAAACACGTCATTTTCTTTCAGATTGGACAGAAAAAAAAATCAACATTTAATATTTAAAAAACTGCTTGTAATTTTTCAGTGTGATTTTGAAATCTGCCCATTGCTATGTGTAAGAATATTTTTATTAAATATAAAAGTGAATAAAGAATTAAAAAATGTAATGTTTCATGCTATTTTCGAATGTAAATCATTTTCAAAACAATTTTATTTTTGGTATGGATGTTCAAAAAGAAAATAATTCTTAATTACTACCTTTCACTATTCTTCCCTATTTGGAAAGTATTATGATATATGATAATTCAATAACTCTTAAATACAGAATAATTAAAAAAAAACTCACATTGGTGAGCAGGTGCATTTACATATTTTGTACCATCAGACTGGTAGTAAATTAATACAATAGTAAAATAAAAGCAATATATTAAACACAAAAGTATTATTCAACTAAAAAAATAATTTCAGTGCAGTATAAAACAATAAAATTAATTATTTTACAAATGTTCATAAAATCATATAGAATGAAAAAGATATTCTTAAACTATTGTTTATATAAGTTTAAAAATGATTTGTTTTAAAAAATACCAATGTATTAATTATTGCACTGCTGCTGTTCCGTATTTGTTTTCATCTTCATGTATTTAAGTCTCATAAAAGCATGTAGAATAAGAAACTGTATTCTTAAACTATTGGTTATATAGGATTATGATAATTTTATGGATACAATACAAATAAACTTACCACTTGGATGTCAGTGAATAATTCAGAAAGAACTCGAAGTGAACGCAATCAATTAACATCGTCAATTCAATAACTCTGTTTTAACCCATTTTTATGTTTGTAGAAACTCTGTTATTTTAATACATTTTCATAAATTCAGAATTTTATTTTTATTTTTAAAAAAACACATTGGGCACAATTACCGTATATTTCCATGTATTAAGTGACCTACAGATAAGACGAGATCCAAAATCTAGATTAATTTTCATGATTTTATCTGATATCCATAGCATATGACGGCTGAAAAATGTTGGCTAGCCTCCATACGGTAGCTTAGCCTAGTCTGTTAGTAGCAGCTAGGCCTATCATGATGTTTACTACGCATATAAAATAAAGCTGATGTTATTTCAAAAGTTACTTTGCTTACCATTTTTGTTATCAAATCAAAGGGAATAAAATAATATAAAGTATTATCACGAATCTTTATAAAAATAACGATTTAATTCTTACAACTTGCACGAATGAAAATAAAAAAATGAAAAGCATGAAGCCGGAAGGGAGTTCCACAAGCGATAAGTGTGTGAAAAGAAACTGTTAGCGTAGAAATTACGGCTACATCTAGATAGCTCAACTGTAAATTGATGCAATCTTGCTGTCAGTCTAGTATTGCGCTCAAATTCATACAGTCTATGTTCCATAGCGAAGAGCTTATGCAAACAATTACCTTGAAAGTATATCTAAAAAGGCACAGAGAGGCAATCTTATGGCTGTGGACAAGTGACTGAAACCTAGCTGCCAGATCAGGACGAATAATATTGATGATATTTTGGATTTTATCAAGGAGATCAAGGTAAATCGCAGCGGCAATGGACCATATATGGTAGCAATATTCTAAGCATGGACGAATGGTAGACTTCTAGATATGCAAGATAGATTTAGAAGAGAAGAATTTTCTTGCCGGACACAGTGAGCTGACTTAACAACTGACCTAGCAATAATGTCAGCTGAGAATGTTGGCCTGACAAGGTACAATGAGTCACTTTCCTAGAGGATAGCATCTGCTATGCTGATAGAAAGCAGTGAGATGTCTGATGAGAGAAGTTAAGTTTTAGGGAAGTTAAAATTAACAAGACATCTTTTGTACCAGTTAACGATGGGTCTTGTGGTCGTTTTATATATCAGCTGCCATTTTGACCCTGATCAGACTGATCAAACTTACAATCGAGGCAGGGAGATTTATGAAGATTAAAGACAGCGTAGAACCAAAGATGGAGCCCTGGTGGACACCCACGTTAGTTCAAGAGGATGTAGATGAGTGGCTGTTCAGAACAATTTTCATTTTATGATTTGATAGGAGAAACTAGAAAGTGAACATTGAGTTCAACACTAATTAACGACAGTCTATTTCATACTTAAGCATAATCTTAAAGCTATCCTGATAATTGAGTGTGTGATGACCTGAAACATGGAATTCCAGCGCTAATAATCCCAAAACAACATTAAATACTTACACTGGGTACATATGCACAACAAACTCACGTTGATTGACCTGCCACCTGTCTAAACTCAGTGCAATCCATGCACACATCGACCAACATATCATGAATGATTAAGCTGAAACTATCAATATAAGATAAATATTAGTTGACAACCCCAACATACTGCAGAAACGATCACCTTCCTGTTATATGTAAACTAAGAATGAAACTACGGAAACTGAAAAGGCCTAAAGCTGCACACAAATTGCAATACAAGAGACCCCTGGACAACCTGAATCTGGAGGAAAAATATATGGACAGTGTAAAAAGAATATATGAAGGGCAAAAAGGAAATTGAAACTCTAAGTGGAACACCCTAAGAGAAACTTTAGCGATATCAGTAAACAACATCATCCCAAAGAAAAATGAACAAAGAAGAAAAAAAAAGAATGGATGACAAATGAGATTCTTGACATGATGCAAAGGAGACAGAAAACCATGCCAAGACAACGAACAGAATACAGACAACTACACAAATAAATAAGGAACAAATGCAGCCAGGCTAATGAGGAATGACTCAATGAAAAATGTGCAGAAATAGAAAGAATGATTATCACAGAGAAAGGAGATACGCATAAAAAATAAAGGAATCAATAGAACAAAAAACATGTGCTTAGGATGCATAAAAGGATGGGAGAGAAAAGAAAAATACTGAACGAATATATCGGAAATCTCTTCCATGACAAAAGAGAACAGCCAGCAATACACAGAAATATCAATGACAGGAAATATTAAAAACTAAAATGGAAGCTGCAATGTCCAAATTGAACAGAAACAAAGCAGCATAGCCAGACGGAATCGTAATAGAGATAATGGTAACTTTAAACGATTTCAGTAGAGGCAAGATTATAGAAATAATAAATGATATCAACAACAGTAGTGATATACTGGAAGACCTAAGCAGGTCTATTTTCATAGCACTGTCTAAAAAACCAGGCCCAAACTAATGTGAACTCTAGCGGACAACCAGCCTAATGAGCCATATAACAAAACTCATCATCCGAATTCTGATGAATAGAACTTGCAGCTGAATCAGGCCAGAGATAAGACAAGAACCATGTGGGTTCATTGAAGACAACAGAACAACGAACGTGATATTTATGCTCAGAATGTTATCAGAAAGAGCAATACAAGTGCAGAAGGACGTGTAAGTGTGTTTTATAGATTACGCAAAGGCCTTCGACAAAGTACGGCACAAAGATCTGTTAGAGCTGCTCAGCAACCTTGACATATATTCAGCAAAGATATTAGAACAATGAAGAATCTATACTGGCAACAAACAGCCTGCATACGTACAGGAAACGAGTTCAGCAGATATAGAAAAATGGAAAGGGGCGTAAGACAAGTTTGTGTCTTCTCGCCGGATTTATTCAATCTATACAGCAAGACAATTCTGACAGAATTAGAAATCCTTCCATGATTCATTATTGGCGGCCACAGTCTTAACAATATAAGACATGCAAATGACACTGCGCTGACAGCAGACACAGAAAGAGAACTACAAAATCTCCTACTTGCAAAAGAAAGTGAGTAGAAAAGACTAAGCATAAACTATATATATATATAAGATAGAATGTATGGTTATCAACAAAAAGAAGAGCCCAAAAAGAAAATTACATTATACTAAAATCAAACGAGTACAGAAATTTAAATATCTAGGAATTGTTCTAACAGTGGATGAAAAGTGTGACACTGAGATCCGAAGAAGTATTGGGATGGCCAAAGATGCATTCCAAAAGCTAAGCAGAGTATTAAGTGACAGAAAAATTTTGTTGAAAACAAAGAAAAAATTACTGAACTGTTACGTGATATCTGTTCTCCTGTATGGTAGGAAATGCAGGGCAATCTCCAAAAAAGGCGAAGAAGAGACTCGAAGCAACAGAATTGTTGTTCTACAGAAAGATACTGAGGATACCATGGGCCGAAAATGTGAGCAACAACGAGGATTTGGAGAAATTGGAAACAAAAGGAAAGATATACTTAACATCAGGAGGAGGTAGTTGAAATTTCTAGAGTACGTAATGAGTAAGAAGGGCTTGGAAAATCTGATACTCAGAGGACAGATTGAGAGAAAGGGAGACAGAGAAAGCAACTCGTAACATATTTGATGAGCTTGAGAAAATGGATAGCAGAACAGATTTTGGGAGAAATAACAAAAAACTTATTAAGAATTACAAGGGCCAGGAAGATGTGGAGGGATACGGCACATAAAAAAATAAATAATAATTTACTTGGATATTTATCAATGATCTGAGAATATTCAGATTGTTAATATAAAAGAGAAAGAAGGTATGACTGAGGAGAGAACCTTAGGTACGCGTGTGTGTGGTGGGTGCATTGATGACCTTCAGAAGACTGTCAAATAACGGCGATCCTCATGGTCACCTTTCGTTCGTTTAATTCCTAAGTATATAATGGAAATACAGTTTTTTTCTATTACACATTTAACAATATTTAACAAATGAGCGTTCGATTTTATCGGTATAAAAAGACCTGCAGCGATATTTTTCAACTGGAAATATTATTTACTCGATTCATTTCAGAACAAAAAATTGTTTTAAATCGTATTATCTGAGGCCTGAAATATTAACGATAAACAGATATTTAATTTATCTTGAACGCAAAAAGTTTCTAGAGATTGTGTGGTAAAATAATTGATACTCAGGAACAGTTATGCATTTTTATGAGTAAATATTTAATTAAGAATAATTCGTCCATTCTTCTAAAGCACAATCCCGATATGTTTCGACCTTAAATAACACTCAAAGGGTAGATAAACCGTAAAAAATTCAGTCGATCAATCTGATCGTTTCACCCAAAAAATGAATTCACCCAAAATACGAAGAATTTATATTTACTAAAATTCGCACCAAATTCTCCCAGAGTGTGGCCATCTATTGCATTCTGTTTGGGTTGGCCTTTACGAATGACCTAAATGGGGCCACCGTTCGTGCTCACCCAAATAAACAAGCCAAAAACAGACTTTGTTTTTGTTTTTTAATTATAAGTACCTCCGTACTGAAATGTGAATAACTCGCTGATTTTTCAGCATTTTTCATTCTGAAGTTTGGCGTTCTTACGAGACAAGCTAAACAAGTTATGATTTAAACTTTGCAATTTCAAAAGAGTGCCAAAAATTTAATAAAAAAAGCAAACAAACTTTTAATATATATACTCATATTTTTAATATATATATTAATATTTTTCAATATATATATTAATATTTGCGATAAGTAACTTTACATTATTAGGGTTGAAGTAACACAAAAGATTAAATCAATCAATATTATAATCCGAAACACAGTTGTCCGGTTTGTATGACATCCCGTCTCACTCAACCACCCCTTCACTTTTCCACACCTCCGTCCTCCCTCTCTCTCTCTAAATACCATTTTTCAAAACACCCCTACTCTCTCTCTCTCTCTCTCTCTCTCTCTCTCTCTCATATCCATTTCTTTCTTTTTGGCGTGTATAAGACTAGAATAAGCTGGAGGATATATTGCAAACATTTGAACTTCAATATGAATTTGATCCTTATTATAGCGCAGCGCTTCTCCATATCAATGTTTGGCCCTTTTCCCATGAGACTATAAATTATTTTCATATTTTATTAAGTAATATCACGTAAAATGTAAAATATGAGTTTCTTTAGAGCCCGCTGAACTGTAATTTTCAATTTTGTGTCAGTGTCATTCTGTAATATTCTTGGGCGTTTCAAATTTAAATGCCAATGTTAAAGAAGTAGTTAGATATGGTGTCAAAACTGAACCTGGTCTAAGGATAATTATAAAAAAACTAGCTGCACTATCTGTCCACACAGGGTTTTTGTATTTTGTTATTGTGTTAATAACAAATGAATAAGAAACGATATAAAACAATGAGATAAAAGCAACAAGCCTGAACAATGCGGAATCTTTATTGAAACTGCTTAATGTTATTTAGGAGAGAGTATTAATGGTGAGTGATAGCAAGGAGTAATGACAGTATACAACATTTCCGGTCTTTTAAAGAATCTTGTTTTATTTTATTTTTCAATTATGCCGAAGACCTTTTAAATTTATTATTGTCATATTTTATATTTTGCTGGGACTTTTATTATCCTTCCTTTTTTTGTGGTATTTTGTGATTTAGTATATTTTTTTTACAAAGTTTTCTTGTTCATCTGTTTTGTTCCCTCTGTCTGTATTTTTGTTTGCTTGAGGGCTGTATTGTAGATTTCCTATGTTTAATATTAGGAAGATTTGTGCGTAAACTATTCTTGATTAGTTGTTCTGCCGATGAAGATGGATTGTTCTTTAAAGGACTTGGTCTTAAAACTAGCATAACTAAGTAGGAGTCTTGCTGACTTTCAAATGCTTTCTTAACCTCTTTTTTTTCTGCTTATCCATTTGACTGTGGAAAGATTGGACTTGTCGTGATGTGTTTGAAATCCCATTCAGATATTGCTTTAATAGAGTATGTATATACGTGTTCATTTCTGTATCTGTTATTTCTTGAGTGTCAGCTGATAGAGATGCATGTGTTAGTGTGTCAGCTGTTACTGATTCACGGCTTGGTATATAATTGACATCAAACTCGTATTTCTATAATGCTAATAGAAATCTTTGAATTCTCGGCGGACGTTTTCTGATTGATTTCTTGAAAATCTGTTTTAACGGCTTGTGATCATTTTCGACAATAAAATGTGTTCCGTATACAAATTGGCGAAATTTATTACAAGCAAATGCTATGCTTAATGTCTCGGTTTCAATAGAGCAATAATTTCATCCGTCGCTGTTGTCGCCCTTGATGCATACAATATCAATAGCCATGTGTTAGTATGTTTTCTTGTTGTAATAGCACGCCTAATCCTTTTTTTTACTTGTGTCTCTATTCATTTTTGTCTGTAATTTTGGATTATAGAATTGCAAGATTGCGTTGTTTGTAATCATTTGCTTCAGTTTTTCTAAAGCTTCTTTCTGATACTTGTCAAACGACCAACATACTTCGTTATGAAGGAGCTCTTCAAACGGTGTAGTTATTTCTGAGGTTTTAGGTATTGACTTTGCATAGGTAATTTGTCATCCCGAAGAATCTTTGTAGATCTTTTTTTTTCTATTTTGAGCATTGGCATTTGCGTAATTGCTTTTTTTTTAATTTAATTTCGGTTCTCGCGACATGCATTCGCGTAATGCAAAGTCTCTGATGCCGCATACTGACATGTCTTTTATTGATCTGTCTGAGATTTGTCCAAAATCAAATTGATTCGCATTGTGGCGTAATTCTGTTACATAATCTTCAAATCTCTGTTCTTTTTGTTTACACGTGAAGAACATATGCGTGAGGAACGTTAGATTCTTCCTACGTATTAAATTTTTCTATTACCACCTGTAGATCATTCTTCTGTTGTGGACAGTTAATAAGTATGGATATTTTGTAGATGTCTGTTATTAATATGACCACGATTTATATTTAATGTAAAATATCAGAAAATAGGAAACGCAAGAAGGAATAAAAACGGTTTTATAACAACAACATTTATATTTATTTTTGTGTAATGATGTACATGCGTAGAGGTTTGGTGTTATGTCCCTTTGAATGATTTAATATTTTTTTATCTGAGCTCGCAAAAGTTGAATGAATTGTAAAGCTGAGAAATGCTGAATAAACTGTAGCTTTAGAAGAGTATTTCAAAGAGAAAAGTTCTTGTTTGGAAAGGCTTCGTAAGATTGTAATGTAATTTAGAAAATTTCGTCCGTACGTGCATGTGAATATGCTTTTAATGTCTGACCGCACGTGGTCGAGACGGAAATCCTTAAAATCACATCTTCTTGGGAAAAGGGAACAGGAGAGAGAGAGAGAGAGAGAGAGAGAGAGAGAGAGAGAGAGAAAGCTCGCGTCTGCTATTTATAATTAATATAATCACGTGACAGGATCACAGAAAATTGGCGCTGGAAAAATATTTGTACGTGGGTGGGTTGCAACGCCCACTTGTGTGTATTGACCAATTAGAAGTTGATATTTCCTGAAAATAAAATTCAACATTGAATTGATAGCGGGATGCTAAACTTCTGTTCTTCATTCTCAAATACAAACGTTGAGTATATATCTCTGTCTCTTGATCCTATACATGTTAAGGTTGTTATTTTCCCAACATTCATATCCGATTCTGTAGCTTGTAGGTAGAGTTTGAATTGATCGCGCCGTTTGTGCTAATTTTTCCGCAGAGAAGTTCAGTTCTTTTGGATGAGGTAGAAATTCAGTCTCTTTTCTTTTGTGTATCCTGGATTGTGGGAATTATTAGTTCTGTACTTCTGACACCATTTTGTATTTTGCTATCGTGTTAGTAACAAATGAATAAGAATTATATACAACAATGAGGTAAAAACAATAGTTTTGAACAATGCGGAATCTTTAATGAAATTGATAGTCTTGCTTAATGTTATTAGGAGATGATGCTAATAGAATGATGAGTTTTAGTAAGAGGTAATGACAGGATACAAAACAGGTTAAGGGTCCTAAATAGTTTAATGATAGTAAAATAGATTATAATAAGAATAAAAAATGATACTGAACTTGTCTGCTTATGAAGCACAGTTACAATACTTCACATAACTAATATCCAACGTAAAATAAAATGATTTATATATATATATATATATATATATATGAATGGATATTGAGGTCAACACATTATTTTATGTTTAAAATACGCTCTCACCATTATATTGAGCACTTGAGTACAAATAACATACCTTTAAACTATATTTTCATTATATATATATATATATAATTTAAATTCGCCATTTTATCTCATTAACTTTTTTACTTTTTGTATGAATGATTAATTGTAATATAAGTTAAACTGCACGACATATTTGATTTAAAAGAACTGATCCGACGTGCAAATTTTCGGGAAAACAACTGCGACATTGCTCTACTTATTGAACTATTTAGTTCATGCCACATTTACTGATAAACTCCTACAAATATTTCGATTTGCATTATATTTCCATCACCTCGGGTGCTACCTGAATTTTAACAAAAAGAAAATAGTTTCCATGTCTGATGATGACCGTAGAACGTGTTGAAATTACTTGCATATTTAAGGATGACTTAATACAGTTTATAATTTAAAAAAAAAACAAAACAGGGAGTGGTTAGTGGGTTACTGCATTTTTAAAATTTAGTTAGCGAAGTGAATTCGCCATTTTATCTCATTAACTTTACTAATTTACTTTTTATATGAATGATTCATATATATATATATATATATATATATATATATATTACAATGAATCATTCATATATATATAATGAAAATACATTGCAGATACTTTAAATTAATTACTTTTTGGGTTCTAATTATGTATCTTTAAAAACTATACATATTTTGTTTCTATTCAATTCAAGAAAAAAAACTGAAGATTATGCAAGTCATTTACAACCAACTTAAGTAAGCGTATGTATACAGAAATAACTATTGCTTGCAACTCCACGTTATTAATGCACATTAAAAAAATATTATTACAAACAATTTATTTAGAATTCCAAACATTATTATACGTTGGTTTTACACGGACACGCAGTGTTAGGCAGCTTTAGAATTAGTTTTCAAAATAATAACGATACTTTCAGTAAACGTACAAGTTGGCACTCGCCTAAGCTTCCGACCGGCCAATGATGACCCCCACGTTGCATTTTGATTCCCCATCTGGCCGTTGTTCAACGAAATCTGGGAAAGGGCACGATTCATGCTCACATGGTAACAATATGAAAGACAAATGTCACGTCGAGAAATAAAAACGTAAACTTTGTTACCCATCTTATATGTAGATGTGTTATTCAGGTCTCCACCTGCTCACCTAGGTAGGTGACACTGTGATCACCTTCTATGTCGATCTCATAGTTCTTCCCCTTCCAACTCATCGCGTGTTTACACATCTCGACGTGTCGTTGGCAATACGAACAGGTTCACTTAATATCAGGAAGAGGCAGCTGAAGTTTTTGGGAAACATAATGAGGAAGGAGAGCCTGGAGAATCTGATACTCACGAGTCGAATAGAGTGAAGGAGAGACAAGGGAAAACAACGCGTGACATACCTGGCAGACTTAAGCAAATGGATGACTGAACGTGGGTCTGGGAGAGAAAGCAGAGGGAATGAACTTGTTGAGAGCTGCAAGGGATAGCGGGAAGTGGGCTATCATGATTGCCTACGTCCTGAAAGGACATGGCACATAAAAAGAAAGAAAGACTTCGGAACCACGCGACGTAGAACATGTGACACAGAAATCCGAACGCACATTGGAATAGCAGTAAAGATTTTTTTAAATATTAAGAAACAGAAAAAAAATCCTTAGAAACAATGAAGATTGCTGAATGATTATGTAATATTAAGTCGCCTAATACGCCGCAGTGATGTGCTTCTCTAGAATAATGCTGAGAATATACACAGAATATGTGAGTAACGAGAAAGGTTTAAGGAAAATAGGAACAATCCTGAAAATCTGAAAGAGACTATTGAAATATCTGTGATATATAATGAGAAAAGATGGTTTTGTTTTGTTACTTTGATATTGACAGTACAATGACAAACTAAAACATCAATTAACCAACCTAAAGAGTTTGTGTACATGGATGGCAAAAGAGAGACAGAGGATAGTAAGAGGAAAAGCATTTCTTAAAGATACAACAGATAAGAAGTTGTGGAGAGCCATGTTTGTACCAGTTCCGAAGGGATACATCATATAAAAGAAGAAAAAAAACAATCACACTAAAATATATTTTCTGAATAAAATTAAAAATCAATATTTTATAAATTTACATCTCTTGGTTAAGATTTTTACAACGGACATCTTAACTTAACAGTAAACAGATTTTTTTTTTTAATCTCTCCGGGGAATTCTTTTTTAAGTCGTCTGCAAATTATTGCTCGCAACGGTGATAATTAACAGCTAATTTCATCAAATTATGATGAATAAAGATAAACGTTCTTATGAGGAAGGAAAATATTCTGGTGAAATTTGTTTACTTGCGAAAATTGTAATACACAAATATAATTACTGATAAAATAATTGCAGAATGTTTTCTGAAAATCCAACTCGACGGATTTTCACTGTTTTCTAAAATTTCAGTGCATCGATCAGAAAAATCTCAGTATTTCATTTTATCATTGTATTTCTTAAACAATTTAAAAAAAAAAACAAAAACAAATTTCTAGTAGAAATATCTCACGTTTTATCACGTCTATGAAAATCAGTTTATATGAGAATTTATCCACTTCTTTTCTGTATGCAAAATGAATGCATTCATAGGAGTTATCTCTCTCCATTTTTATTGAGTATGATTATTCATATATGTCACATGAAGGACCGCATAAAATGTCTATATTTGTCTCGAATTCTTAATGAATAATCTTGTAAAAATCGACGTGAAAAAGAATATGTCCATGAGCATTTGAGAATGAAGTGTGCCAGTTTCATTACAAATAAAAAGAAATGATTATTTAGTTTTAACTTGTGATTAAAAACAAATGACGATTAGAAAACAGTGTTAATTAATTTCCGAAAAGTAGATATAATTTTTGTTTACATTCTTTTTAACACTCTTTAATTTTAAGAAAACTAAAAGACTTTGATAGATAAGAAAATGCATTGAGAGGTGACCTTAAAATGTTTATCTTAATCAAATTTGCAGACGATAAAAAATTAACATGGCTTTTCTATTGTTTCAAAAGCATATCTAAGGAATTTGTTTTTGGTAGGCTCAACTAAACATCAAACATTATAATCTCACCGAAATTATCCAATGCTAAATGGAAAAAAAAGTATCACTGCTTCTATTTTTTTATTCATTACAGAATGTCCAACATTTCTGGACTGAATGAAAGCTAAATTTTTTTTTAAATTCGAAAAGTCATGTTTCTTCCTTTCATCAAATATTTTTTTTGAATAATGTTCTATTTTCATTCAAATTTCGATCACAGATAACTTATTTCGCACTCGAACTTTAATTTTATCCCTTGATCTTAGAACAAAATAAAATAAGAGTGTACAGCGGCCGAAACTTGACTATAACAGCCAAGATGGGGATAGAAGTTCGAATAATTTAGTGGATTATAACAATAGGGTACGGCAGAAATACTTCTCAGAAATACTTCCCACATTATGCTAAGACGTTAGCTACATGAAGTCTTCATTGTCACTGATGTCTTACCATTATGTTGCGGTAGGGGGGGGGTACTTGAAGGTATTTCTGTTTCACTCTGAATATATATCAATAATAAAAGTGCAAAGGATCCTGCTAATCTTCTATAATAAAAACCGATTTTTAAGAAAAGAGTTTTAAAGTAATGCATGTCTGAATGTTCATATATCAACATTTCCACTTCCTCTCTTGTTAAAAGACCTTGATATTTCATTAAACAATATCGGTCCTTATTTTGATCAACTGCCCGCCCAGAACAAGGGATCTTTCAAATCAACAATTAAAGAAAGAAACGTGTAGACGCATCGGCGCTCATTTCCTCAGGGTGTTGGACTCTGGGGAAATAGAAGTTGAATGGCAAATCTCATAATGGGGCATAATGGGTTTGGCACGAATAGAATTGGAGATAAATAAACTCAGCTTAAATATTGGACGGCAGCCATTTTTAGGCCCTGAAAATTTAAATTTATCAAAAAGCAGGAATCAAATGGCTTTTTCTTTCTTTCTTACTTTCAAAACACTCAACGAATTATCGGTAACTGAACATAAAGATGTGACCAGATAAATATGAAATGTTGACAAGATATTTTGAGATATCAAAATATTAACACTTTCATTGCTACATTGTTATAGAATTGTGACCTGGCTTTGCTGGCCCGTTTTGGAAAAATAGGAAATTTCAATTTTCTTTAAATAAATGACAATGAAACATGTAAGAATAGAATTGTATAATGGTTTATATTCTTTTTCCGAATGAGAGTAACTATGTAATAATTGTTACTTTTATTTGACATATCAAATCATAGCTTACCAGTGAAAAATAGAATATGACCGACCATATTAAAAGTTCCAGGTAAAAATAGATTCATGCTTTTTAGAAGAGTATTGCCACTAACATTACACCAGAAGTAGAAAACTAACTAAACTATTTTCAAATATTAAACTCTGTTTTTTTTTCGTTTTTAAATTTTTAAAAGGCATGAACTCCAACATCACATCTTCTTGTCTTTTTGCTTTGGCTAGTATCTGACAAATGAGGTCATAGCGAATGTGTGAGAGACAAGAAACTTTCAACAAAGAAAGTGTTCTTTACTAATGTCCAATTCTATGTCGGCTGCAGTCTTCAAATGATTAACATTGATCTTAGAAACAGTAAAAGATTAAAAAAAAACAAAAAAAAACATTTCTTTCGTTATAAGTAAATTTTTCCCCTTCTGCACTTCCCCGTATCCTGCTAAAGTCAGTCTTCAAAAGTTAATTTATGTTGAAGGAAACGGCATTTGAGGGCCTCTCTAACGTTAATCCAGCTTCTCCAAATCGAGAAGGGACAACTCAATACTACCGACTGGGCACCGGGACAACTCAGCACTACAAAAACATAGTCTTTTTTTTATAACTGAATAAAAGTCATTTATTAAGGATTAAAATGTGAATATTTTTTAATTATTTCTAATAAAGTATACCGTAAAGAAATTTATGTTTTTAATAAAATAAAAATATTCACTAATTAAGGTTTTAATCCTTAATAAATTACTTTTATTCAGTTATAAAAAAGAGCCTATGTTTTTTCTGGTGCTGAGTTGTCGCGGTCCTGAGTTGTCCCGGCGCTCAGTCGGCAGTGTTGTTCTGCACCACTCCAAAAATGCGTTTAAAGGCTTTATTTATACGTCTTTTACCACAAGAACAAGAAATTTCCCTTGACATTTTAAATGTGTAAATTTTTCAAAAGTGCTACTTTATGCAGTTCTTTAAAGAAAAAAACAAAAATATGAGAAAATAGATCCTTAAATCCATTTTCAAAGAACAGTCGGAGTAATGTTTTCTTTGTCACAATGATTACAACTTTTCGGCCATTGCGTGCTTCATATATCTTCATATGTCTGTTGATCCGGGTAACTTTCGACTTTAATCCTTTATTCAATCGATGAAGTTATATTGTTCTCAATTCGCTGTTCATGTTTATACATATCTTGTAGACAGATGAAAGAAAGTTATGACCTTCTGCTATTAGATAATGTTGATTCTATGAAATATGTAAGCTCTTAACAAAATCCAAAGAAGAATCAGTCTTTATCTGGCGACTCGGCTTCAGCCACTTTTCCACTGCCGTAACATTCCTTGTTTGTGTCATTTCTATAAATATATTCATGGTAATTGTTCAGATGAGTTCTTAGCTATAGTAGACTATTTGAATTTAAACGCAGTACTAGACTGGCGTCTAGCTCTCTTCAATTTACAGTTGAGCTGGCTAGATGTAATCGTAAATTCTATGCTAACAGTTTTTTCTCGCACTTATCGCTTGTGGAACTCCCCTGTACAGCTTCAGGCTTTCCAGCCAACTTTAATCTGTAAAAATTTAAATGCAATCGCTATCTAATATCCTCCTGATTATTCTTATCTCTTCCCGCTCATCATTAATGTTTCTGTTCCCAGTAACCCCTTGTGTCGCAGTGGCTTTTCTGTCTTGCTTGTAGTGAAACTGATTAAAAAAATAAGAAAGGAAAATACATTTGCTGGTATCGGATTTTGAGATCTTCTCTGTATATAGTCTTAAACCATTTCCAGCAAAGCTCCCAAGACGGTACAATAGAACAGAATCGACAGAGAATTTTGAAGTTACAATTAAATACTTCTTCCGACAAGTGGCGTAATTTGTTAATTTTTTATATTTTCATTCTTTTTATAGGCAAAATTGTAATACGTATATTCGATATGTATTTTAAATTGTAATATGTATATTCGATTTGTATTTTATATTATATTATGTACAGTTGTAATTAGTATATTCAATGTTATCACAATTATTTGGGAGTGCCGGAGATTGCACTCCCAAATAATTTTCTTTTATTGTAGATGTGGTTGGAATTAAGGAAACCCTGCCTAAGTAAAAGAAATGTTGTTCCACAGAAGGACCGAACATGGAAGCAATGATGAAGTTTAGGAGAAAATGGAAACCGAAATGTAACATCAGAAAGAGACAGTTGAGGTTTGTGGGGGGGGTGCATATAATGAGGAAGTAGGGCTTGGAAAATCTGATGTTCAAAGAACCTGATTGAAGAGGGACAGAGGAAAAACAACGCATAACCAACTTAGTTAACTTTAGTAAATGGATAGCGGAATAAGGTTTAGGAAAAATGGACCCCAAACTTAATAAAAACAAAGTTTTATCGTCAAAACGTTTATTATTATTATTATTATTATTATTATTATTATTATTATTATTATTAAGAGAAAAGATTAAGTATTTTTTTTTTAATTTTTTATTAATTTTTTGATCTTTTCTAGCACATTCAAAATTTTGGTTAAAAATCTTGTTTTTTTTTTTGCGCTAGCGGCCAGCCTAATATTTATTATTTATGTTTTAGCGCCTTTTTCCGGTGAAAAACATTGATCTGGAAATTCTTGCAAAAACCAAATAATTGTTGGATTTTAATGAAACTTTCACAACTTATTATTATTTTTTTTAATTCTTTTTTAGAAAATCTTGTTAAAAATATTTTTTCACATATGTTACTCTCACCCACATAATTATTTTATTTCATGATTTACGAGAAATTAAAATTTTGATTGCAAATTATTTTTATTAGTTGAATGTAAATCAATTTTTTTCAAACTAATACTCATTTCCCGAAAATCTCCTACAAATCGTAAAATAAAAAATGCAATAAAACTGACATTATTTAATTAGAAAATCTTTAAACTGCTTTTATAAATGAGATTTATTAAGGATATTATTGTCTTAAACAAAACAAAAGCACTTTTCCCTGATCTTGATAATGGCTAGAAGTATGTTAAATTACAAATGTTTGGAAAATACCTAACATCACTGAATCCAGACTGCATTACGTTTTACGTAAGCAAAAAAATTTAACAAAACTACTAAGATAAAATAATCTCTTTTTATCAAACGTAGTGGATTGCTCCGAAAATAATGCCTCCTACTTTATTATATTAGTGCACGACTACAGAGATGGATTATTATTGGTTTGAACCTTCCTGCTAATAATCCATTCTGTTTTCTTGTTACAGATAGGTTGTGTTTCAGCAGTGGCGACTGTATTGTGTATGAAACTGTTGGTTGTTTTTATTGGTGCAGATTTTACAAGCGCAGTATGCAGGCTTTATTCATTACTGGTGAAAATGAAAAGCCCATGGTGTTGAATCTGTGGAAAAATAGGCTTTTGTAGATGAAAACATGATTTATTCAACAGTGTCTTACTTTTTTTTTATCTGTTACAAAATCTGGGAGAATAAACAGGAGACATTAATTTCAGAGCTTCCCTAATGTGTGTATATATATATATATATATATATATATATATATATATATATATATATATATATATATATATGGTATAGTTAGACAGTAATATTTCATTTAAACATGTTTTATTGAACAGAACTGCGACAGAATGTCTGCTGAGCTGTGTAGGGATATTTTTTATGTAGCTTAATTTTAGGATGTAAATTTATAAACGAACTTGCTGATTTTAAATGTTCATTTTTCTCACTTGAAATTTGGAAAGAAGCTTGGGTTCAAATGTTATGCCTGTGAAAATGAATTTAACATCAAGTCACCTTTGCAGTTAAAAGGCATCTTCACCAAATTCCTTTATTAGTTCCATCCTGAAACAAAGTGATTAAATTGACACAAGGAGAAACCTAACAGAAAGCTTATCAAACATTATGTTTGTTCTATTTAATAAAATATGTTTGAACATTATATATACTACGTGGCAAAAGTTTGGGGACAATCTATGGATTTAATCATTATGTTGTGTATGATACACCTAATTTACATAAGCGGACTACCGACCATATAAATATGGGTTGGTACCGGAAGACGGGGAAGATAGTAGAGATTAAGAAATTGAATCCAGAGACTCTGCCCGACTGCGATTTAGTCAACCCATTATGCAGGAACAGTCTTCCCAAGAATATACCAAACTAACTGTAAATATTGTGTACCTATTCTTTGTTTCAATACATTTTGTTAACGTACATTTTGTGTTGTATTATTCCATGCTTATTTAAGCTTCAACACATTAGAAAGTTTTTTAGGATATAAAATCCTATATTTTACATCCAATATGTGAAGCACAAATAAGTAAGAAACGCCCACACATAATTAAGTGGTTTCTGGAATTTGATTAGACAGTACAGTCACGTGTTTTGCTTCCGACTACGTCCGTAAATTCAAACTCCAAATTAATTGGTCACTGGTTGCTATTCCGCGTAAACCGAAAAGCTTTCGTTTAAAACCAATCAAGTGATCATTGTAACTATATATACACCGATTTCGGGGACCATAAAAACACACACAGCAAAAACCCAGACAGCAGCTGGACGTGGATCACCCGTCGATGACAAGCGGTTGGATCTGTAAGCACTCGACCAGAATACTCTCGTTACCATGACAACACCTCAGTCAGTGACAACTACACATCATTCAAAGGAATATTCACACAACTCAAAGAAATATTCATAGTTGTGGAAAAAGTAAACCTGCTCAACTATCTGTATGTTCATTTCCTTTTGGAACCACCCTACGCAGATTTCACGTATTAGCACTCACACACACACACATACGTTTCTACTAATGGGTTTCACTCCCACACACAAACATTCAGTCAGCAACCATGCATACACACTGTTAAAATGTATTTCAGACACACGCACACTTTATATTGACCAAGGCTTTGCGAACTATGCTTTAACAAATGGAAAATTTTGTTGAATATTTGAACTTCTGAACTTTGATTTTTTTACAATCAGAACAAACACAATGTTTACCATGTAAAAACAAATATTAATCTGTACATAAATATATGATTATTTTAATCTGGTTTTCCTTTTTGCTAATGTAAAAAAGTTCTTTGCGTTATGTTGTATTTGTGAACATGACATTTTAATTTTTCACTTTTAATGAGGGTAGACTGATCCTACAGTTTGAAATACCTTCTCTGATTTAATTAACTCTTACTAAGCTAGGATGCTGAAACTGTCTAACCCATTAACATATAGTATACAATTTTTGTAGAGAGTCGGGTTACATGAAATTATAAATCTACTAGCCTTAAGCAATCATCAAGCATTTTGCAACGTCAGTCTGACTGTAACCATGTAGTGTTAATTTCTATGTCCCACTAATTATATGTAGTCCTTTTAAAAATGCAAAAAGGTTTATAATTGTGGGAGCATCCAAAATAAAAAATGCCCATTTTGAAAAACTGCTACGCATAAAACAAGTTGTATGTTGGGTAACTAAATAAAAAATGTTATATTTTATGTGCATTAAAAGATGCTTTTAAATTTAATTAAAATTGTGCCCACTTGTATATAAGAAAAGTAATGTATAAACTTATTACACACACACACACATATACATACACATACATATATATATATATTAAGACATGTACATAAAATCTTAATTTATTGCTCAACTCTGTGTGTGTGTATATATATATATATATATATATATATATATATATATATATATATATATATATAAGATTAATTAGAAAAAATTGAAATTCAGTCAGTAATAAATTTATTTTGATGAATATAAGCATATTCATCTCATCAGACCGTCTACATTTTATCAAATCCTAGCAGTAGAGCCCGGCGTTGCCCGGGGATGTAACAGTAAGAGATAGATCAAGTTTTGACCATCATAAAGACTGAAAAATAAAATTGACAAAGATTATTGTTTAAGGTTGATGGACACGCATGTCTTAATTAGTTTATTTGTTTTCAATCGTTATGAGTCTACCGATTGAATATAATTTTATTATAAGCAATTGTCTTGTAAATGGAATTTTTAAAGCATTCTGAATGTAAAAATAAAGAAAAAAGTGAAGTTTTGTTGAAATCGGTTGAAAAATGTAGGAAATCCGATCCAATATATAAATGAACACAACCTGTGTTTTATAATGAGTATGATAATCAAGATATCCCAGACAGGCAGATATACAAAGAGAAAAAAATTATAAAAAAATAGAAAAATAAAAAGCACAAGATAAAAACAGCAAAAATAAATTGACCTAGAAATGTTTTCTTTGGGGGCTTACAGTATGAAGAGAGAGAACAGAAGAGTTAAAAAGAGGGTAAAGGGAGGGTAAAGTGATAGGAAGGTTAAATTTAAAACAGAGTTACAACAATGTGTCAAATCAAGTTAACAGAGGAAGGAGTTAAAATGGTGTCTCTCACACTCTCTATTTATGAATTTCAAATCTCGCACCCTCTCTCTCTCTCTCTATATATTCATATATTTATGAATTTCAAATCTGATTTTAAATCAGTATTTACAAATATATATGTATATATATATATATATATATTCATCAGACTAAATTTGTTATGTTGGTGTGACTACACATGCATACAAACCAGATTTTACAGAATTTAAATTAATTTTTTTTTTTTAATCTAGCCAATTTCATTTAGATTATTTTTCTTTTTCTTACCCTCAATTTTGTTAGTAGATATCCCACACTGAGATAATAGAAGTTCTGCCAGAAATTGTGAAATTGCGCAAATTTACTTTAGATGACCTTGCGATCAAGGCACTCTCTAGACATTTTGTGTCATAGTGAATTACTTTTCCCTTTGGTCAGAGCAGCATTTTTTACATCAAAATTGTTACAGAGGTCAATCAATGCATTTGATGTATTGTTTGTTAAAATGTCCCTTTTATGTGTATATAATATTTTACTCAGATACTGTGAGGATTTTTGTGATAATCATTACAGGCATTTGAGTAAATTCCTCCTTCAAGTTTTAGCTTATTATTTTGTTTAGTATTGACTAAGTTTTTATTGTTTTAGGTGTAGTAGTAACGAGTTTTATGTTGAGTTTATATAGATTTTTTTTCCTCTTATAGATGTGGTAGAATTAGTGTAGTCATATCAACATAACAAATTTAGTCAGATAAAGTCCTAAAAGACGAAACACATCAACAAGAAAACTTACTCCATTTTGTCATACATTTTTCTCCAATATTGTTCATGATGTATAAATTAAATATATTGATCCCTTTATTAAATTAAATATTACATACAATGTTCCTATTTTATCTGGATATATATATAGAGAGAGAAAGGGATATAGGGGGAGATACTTGAAATTCAGAAACATCAAAATTACAAAAAATTATTTTCTGTAATTTAGAAATCAGGAGATATCCTTATTGACACTATTTACATTCAGGTTATTGTCCCCTCATTTTTTTGTTGTTGTTCTCCAGCCTTCATCAGATATATATCAATCCAGGTTACGTACAGGGAATTATGAACTGGACAATTTATTTTAATTTATGAGAGCAGACTTCCCATGTTTATGGATATCTCATCTATTTCTTAATTTTAGTCCTGCTCAGTTATGCCTCTTATATCCTGTTACTACTTATCAGCCAACATTTATGTGGATACTATTACAACTATATACTGGTGGACTTTTCTTACTGCCCTATAATGAATGGCTTCTCATACCAAAGTAGGCTAGCCAATCCCTGTTGCAAACACCTGCTCAGGCACTTTTGTGTTTGTTCAACACTCACATAGCCTACCTGTGGTTTATACTGCCACTATACTGAGTGGGCATTAGTTACACTTTCTAGGAAAGAACACATTATCTGATTTGATCTGTTTCAACCAGGTCATTACACTCAAACCCACAGTCACAATTACTTGTGACATCATTGCCAGTATAACCATTGATGTATCCCAAATAGATCTGTCTTCCCAATTTCACTCACAACAAACCATAGTATGGCTTTCAGTCAGTTTCCAATGGTGCTACAAGCTGGGATCATCTTCTCAGGTTGTTAATATCAAGAAGTCATCTTCCTGACTAATCGACCATGGTGAGCTCCAAAATTAGGTTTCATGGTTGGAAAATGAATGTTCCAAGCATTTGCCCATAACACAGTGCGTTACACATGGCATCAGTCTCATGAGAGGATGGATGTGCACCCAAAGAGTTATGCCTCAGCTGCTGATGGCAGTGCAGCATCTGTTATGACTGTACAGGCCCACATCAGAGTGACAGTCTCAATTACAATGAATGTATGCGAAGATGCTCTCTACTTATATCACCATAATGTTTTCTTTCCATCAAGAACACTTCTCCCCTGTGACAAGCTTCCAATTCTTCTCTCCTCACTCCAGCTCTTGGTGTAAAATCACATTTCCAGTGTGAACGATCATTGGCAATGTCTTCACACCTCAATGTCCATCGATCTCATATCTCTTTTGCAGATGTCTTTGAAGTGAAGATGAGGTCGCCCTTGTGCCCTCTTGTCGGTGGCCAGTTCCATAACACTATTAAAAAGGATAACAATCTTCTAAAAGTTCCAGAAAAAATTTTATTTAGTAATGTCTAAGAAATAAAAATAAATATTAATTTCATATAAAGGAAAGCCATGAAGTAACTTCAAACAAACCTATAATTCACTTCTTTGATAATGAGTGGGTTTTACAGAAGGCAGAAAATAATTGCTTTAAGTCAATTTTATGAATTATATGCCCTTTTGTTTGGCTCAGAGACACTCATTCTAGAACTATGATTCTAATATGCTATTGGTCAGATTGACTGATACAACTGTTTATACTATAATAAAATAGTAAAAAAAAATGTCTGATAAGCAATATGGTTTGTCTTTATTTTATGTTTCTTTTGTTATTTGCTTTCTGATTTCTGTCCTATTTTTATTTTATCTGCTTTTTATTTCTTTCAGTTTTTGGTATCTTTCAAAAATCTTTGAAAAACATTGATTTTGTGAAGTTAGAAATATTTAAAGAAATAAATGTCCAATATGATGTCTGGAATGTAGCCAAATACTTGCAATCTGTTCAGTAGCAAAACTGCAATGAGTTGAAAAGAAAAGAGTGACTGATGGGTTAGGAAGACGAGTGATGGCGAATGACAAACACAATAAAAGGAGATGCTCTAAAGTAAAAGGTGCTTAGTTGACAGCCCCAAAAGAATTATTTCTCTTACATAAATGGTGACAGTAAGAGAAGATTTAAAATGAAATATTCTGAGATGAACAAAGATGGAAACTGTTATTTAGATGAATGATAGTGGGAGGAAGGTAAAATGGTAATAGGAGGAGGAAATACACATCAAAATGGTTATGAATAGAGCAAACTGAATCTAGACAAATGGTAATGCAAAATTTGATTAAAGGAAATGAGATGTGTAAAGGATTTTGAAAATATAGATAAGAGAACAAAAAAAGTAGGTTTAATGAGGAGTAGAGAAAAGATGGTGGATAGAATGAAAATTGATTTGTTTTCTACAGCTTATGGGCCATTTTCAGGTTATTTGATGCCAGAAAATATATTTAGATTGTAAGAATTTTTGGAAGATAATAATGACTACTGATACAAATTCTATTAATTAACCCAATGCTGGGGGAAAAATAGATGGATTCATAATTTTCCCAAGGGTATTTATACATAAGTGAATATAACAAATCCAACTGAAATTGGAACTTGGCTCTCTGATTAACATTTTCAAGCTACTATCCATTCTTACATCATCTGATATTCCCAAGTGGTAACTCATCTAGATACTGACCAGACTTGACATCATGAGAAATGAATTCCTTACACTGAAGTTTGGTTTAACCATTTACTTAAAATGATCATCCACCAAGGATTCAAGACACTGTTTCTTTACAGGATCTTTGTGCAGGACCTGTAGGTGGATGTCAATTGGGTGGGGCCACTTCAACACTTCAGTTGCCTAAAAGTCCACTCATGCAGATAGTATTTTTTAAGAAGAAACATCAGCTTCCCTTGTAATGGATAGCAAATAAATAACTAGAGGAAAAGCAGGAAGTATCTTGATAGAATTTTCAGGTAATTACAGTCATTTATAAAGGTTACCTTATGAAATAGATAATATAGAATGCTTTACAATTTGACACCTACTCAATACAATTACTTTCATAATTTTTATTGTTTTCGTAGACTGTTACATGTTACACTATTAAATGGAATATTTAAGCTTTGCTTGCAACAAATAATCTCTCTTGAATTGATTTGACAAAAGACAAACATATTGACAAGAAATGCTCAAGTGAATTTTGTCCATTTGGATGATAATCTGGTCCAATACTTTTTTAACGATAATGATTTTGAAATTCATCTTTTTGCCTACATGGTGTATAATTGTTTGTATTGAAAAGTATATTGACAATCTTTGAGTGTCAAACTTTATCCTGACATTGTGAAAGATTTGATTTATAGCCACTGACATACACAGAGTCAAATGAAAAATTGAATGAATATCAGTGAATCACGATTTCTGATTATAAAAACACAAATTTTGATTAAAAATAAAAATAGATATAAAACAAGTCTCTGATGTAACAAGAAAATAGATTATTTCAGAAATGTTTCAATAACCTCTGTAATAATTTTCCACCTAAAAATGACCTGATGTCACTCACATTCATAAGGTCTGTGAGGAAATGAACATTCTGTTTGTTTTGTATTCAGAGGGGATTCTAAGCAAGTTGTGATGTCAAGAAAATCTCTTGAAGAAAATGGTTGTAGACTGGCATGTTCTATTTTTGAATCTTTTTTATATTTTATACAAAGTAAAATGTGTCTATGAGATGAGGCATTAGGATGACTTGCATTATTTATATTACTTGGACCTTTCTCATCTTTATTGCCATATTCAAAACATTCCAGCCGTTGTACACTCTGGCCTTCTTCCGGTGATTGGAATTTCGAACTGAACCCTTTATTTCCTCAAGGACACATGACCCAGTGGATAAAGACATTGGTCAGATCCAGTGACTAAATCCAAAGACATATGACTTCAGTACCAGGCCACAACAGTGATGAACCAAAAAACTTGGAGAGCTGAGTTAAAGGGAAATAACTGAGATATCTGGACGAGGCATGGCACATGGAACTAGAACAATCTACTCTGGTGAATGAAATAAAGGGTTACATTCAAAATTCCAATATCCTGAAGAAGGCCAGGGCATACAATGGATGAAACATTGTAAATATGAAGATGAAGATAACAGTTCAAGTAATGTAAATAATGCAAGTAAAGTAAAAATGATTACAATAAACTAATTCCAGAATTTAGAAAAGATCATTTGAAAGGAGGAAATTTAAGAAATGATTACAGGCATGGATGAATTTTGATATTATTTCTTTATAAAAAGAATTGAAAGTTTTAATTGGAACTAAATTCATTTTGCAAAATTTCATTTCTGAAAACTACTCACCTGATTTTTGTATTCTAGCTTTCATATGCCTTATACATACATATATATATATATATATATATATATATATATATATATATATATATATATATATATATATATATATATGCGTGTGTGTGTATGCCTGTTTCATTAAAAACAACAGACAAGGTACTACGGTTAAGTTTTTATTTAATTTTTCTCGTGTTCGAACAAGTGCTTTCTTTTTTGGACACAGAGTGTGTAGAAACTGTTCAAATGTACAATAGTTCCGAGCACTTTTCGCTATACATTTATCAATGATGATTTTATTTTTTCAACTTAATTGAGTGTGTTTTATTTTCTGAACATGGTTAGCACATTGTGGCCTTGTTTGTAGTTAATATTATTAAGAGTTGCCTTTTCTTTTTTATTATTAGAGCTTCCATTATTTTTAACCTTTTTTTTTACATGTGGATGAGGTTATTATTTTTGTATTTTCTACTAGTATGTTTTGAATGGAATCTGGTAAGTTTGTATGTGTGTTTAAATGGGTTCTAATAGAGCTATGGTTAGATAGGTGTGATGTAACGTATCTAGATAGGCATGTAGTCGTGTGATTGATGTAATTATTTATGAGTTTGGTTTGATCACTTCCTTAAGGGGCATTTGAACTCATAGATAATGTTCCTTTAACTTTGCTGGTGTTTTGTTATTTTTGAGGATAAGGTTAGCAGTCTTAAATTTTTTACAGTAGATAATTAATTTGATTTTTTTTATTCAGGTCAATTGGGGGTAGTGTATTTCTTTATAATATCTCTAAGTGAAGATTCATCTTGTTTGTAGTTAATGTGCATTTGGTTTTTGTAGAAAATATTTATGTAATTTTTGACTGTATGTTCACTGTTATTGTTTACTTTGGGGAGAAATAGTGTAATTTGGTAGTCTATAAGGTGGTTAGGGAAGTCATTGTTAACTAGTGTCTGTTTTACATTATTGAGCTCTTTAAGGAAGAGTAGTGGAGAGGATGAATTCTGGTGTGCTCTTTTTAGGAAGTTTTTTCTCACTGCTATTTTGTATCTGAGTGGGCAAGAGTATCTGCTAGTGGCATTTTTTACATAACGAGAATGTAGATCCCATGTAGAAAATACCATATTTAAACAGGTCTGTAAACCTAAAATATATGTCCACTATATAGACAATATTTTTATTTTAGCAAATAACACTAAAGAAACAGATACACTTAAGAGGACATTTGAGAAAAACTCTGTCCTTAACTTTAACTACAAACTTAGTCAAAAAAACTCCCATTCTTAGATGTTCTCATAAGATATAGTAATAACATTTTTATCACCTCATTATAATGAGGTGATAAAAGTATTATTACTATATTCTATGAGAACATCTAAGAATGGGAGTTTGTTTTTATGGGAGGCACAGTGGAGTAGTGGATAGCAGCTTGGATTGAGGAATTGGAGAGCTGAGTTTGAATTCCAGTCAAATCCATTACATTCACTTTGGGAAAGGTATGAATCCTCTTTTTCTCCCTCCAGGTATGGGTAAATAGCAGGACAGACTGGATTCTATAGCCTTGGATGGCAACAGGTCTCAGAGAAGGACAACTCTGAATTCAAAACCTGCGGAGGTTCATTTGGGGACCTTGTGGCACATAGTGCACCAGGTCTCTGTATTTGACCCTTTAAAAAGTGTGGATGGATCTACACAAAACCTTCACCATTATAATCAAATCTCATGCTGGTGTCAGGCTTTTGGTTCCTAGGAACTGATCTGTTTGACCCTTATACATCAAATTCAACATGAGAGTCAAGAGTATATATTATTATATATATATATATATATATATATATATATATATATATATATATATATGCAGCATATTTTCATTCAAGCATGTTTCATTGAATAATATAGACATATTATGTCTGTTATTTTTTATAATAATCTTTTTTAGTTCTCTAATCAGCTTCTTGATGTTAAAATGAAATTCATCAAGAAAGGCACTGTAGTTTTTTCTTACCCAAGTACTTTCGATTTCCCCCAAGTTCATCTTCAGGGGTTAATTACAAAGACAAACACGCTAACTTTAATCACTGTGATGGTGATTTTTAAAAACATGCGTGAATTTGCTGTTATATTTATTTTAAAATTTATCCGTTGTAGCTGCGAAATGTTTTGCAAAACTAGTGTTCTAATATAAGGCAGCTAACCAGAAATTGGTAGAAATACAAAATGACATTAAATGTTTGTTAAATGCATTTCAACACTTTTTAATGCACTTGTAATAAATTTTATTGAGTATTGGTTTGTTACTTTTGATTTAGAGGGCCTCAAGAATTTGAACTTTTTATTTGTGTTATCAAGAAGTATTTTCCTGTATTGTGAACGTGGACAGGAATGTATTTTTAAATGTTGTGCAATTGAACTTTTATCCAACAAAAGAATTGCAAGATGTCTTGATAATGCTGTGGGCATCAAACCAACATCTGTACTTATGTTTTTGTCATAGATACGATCTCCCAAAGGATATTTAAAATGATATACAATGTTGGTCTTTTTCAAAACATTAGTTTCATAGGAAAAAAACTATGGCTCCTTACATAATGAATTTCATTTTAACATCAATGAAACATATATATATATATAATTATTTATTTAAAAATATGATTCCAAATCGCTACATAAGAGGTCTCATGTTTCAAAACAAGAGCCGAAAACTTCAATATAATCCTTTAAATTAAATTGAGTTGAAATTAAAATGGACTCCGTTCCATCTTCAAGCAAAATTTTTGTTGGAATAACGAATATCTGAAATTTACTTGTTTTAAAAATTGAAATCAAAATCCCCATGGTAACAGCTAGGGCGAATTGTCTAAATTGGGTAGGCGAATGTAGGGTGTTAATAATAAGTAGCGGTATAGAGATACTTTCAAGGTGTCAAGTCGGGGGAAGGTGAGGGTGTCAAAAATGAAACGGAAGATGTATTAATCTTCGTTTATTTTGCTAGTCTATGGATATTTATTTATTTATTTTATTTTATTTATGAAAGCGGATTGTGCATATAAAAAAAGAAAAACTTTCGTAACGCTTGTTTTTTGACGACTTCATAAAGGGTTATCTTTTATGTAAGGTATTTAAACTCCTAACTTGGGCTATGGATTATGAAGGGTGTTATGTTGTATGCATGTTTGTAGTAAATTATTCCTACTATGAATCTGATGATTGGGCTATTTGTTAAACAAGTTATATAATTTTTTTTTTTTTTTATCTAATAATTCAAACCAATATATATATATATATATATATATATAACATTACTTTTAGTGGATATTCATAATTGATTTGATGCTGTGTTTGTTTATGAAACAATATATTTATTTATTTTCATCTACTGGCCTGAATATTCAAGAAATCTTATCAAATAAAACTTATACTCTCTGACTATCCACAAAAATAATGTTTAAAGTGATTTATATTAAACTAGATTCTCTGAATTATTATGAAAATGCTTGTGTTTTTATTAATATTTTCTTCATATTTCAAAAACATTTAAAAAGTTACAGGTTTTGCTAAATTTTGAATAAGTGATTCTTGCTGAAGATATTTTGTCATATTAACTTTTAGTAAGACAGAAATATAAAAAATTAAATAGTTATTGAAATTTACCATAAAGTGTGTCTTTATTTTCCTTGTCTGCCTAATATGACTCCATCTATTTTGATATCTCATGGTGCTACAGCTTATTTTAATACAATTCAAATGTCTTTGATAAATCTCTCTCAATTATTAACTTTACTTATGTAATTTTCATTTTGTTTTTATTGCTTTTTGCTATAATTTTTTCAATGTAACCGTTGAATTAATTATAATAAAAAAAAAAACAATAAAAACCAGATTGGAAATAAATGACTTTAATGACAGAATTCACAAAATTTCAATCAAGGGATTTATTTTCTTCAATAAATTTTCTAAAAACTAATTTACACAAATCATTTCTGCTTATAATGAAAATTTATTCTCATTTGTTTTAATAATGTATTTATTCTGCCGCGGTTGTGTGTTGTGTAATGGATATGTATATACTTGGAAAATGGAAGCAGCAAGCATAGCCTTCTTCTTTGACTTTTACACAAGTACCCTTGTGATAAGCATGAATTTGTTTCTTCACGCACCAGCTATGGGTTAAATAGTGATTTAAACTGGTATCACTATGAGAAAGAAAACTCTAAATTCCAATCTGTGGAGAAGGCAACATGAAACCATTTTACTATCATTCCCAGGCATGGCAATTAGCATATAAAGAAGAAACTGAATCTGATGAGAGGCATAAGTGAACATGGCATTAAAAAAGAAAATTCTGCAGAATGACTAAAATAATTTTGGAGGGGGGGGGTAAAGAATTTTTAACAACAGAAATAATGAGAATGTTGATAATAAAACCTAACGCAGGTTTAGCAGTCATTTCTATTACATTTACATTTTTTCTTATGAGAGTGTTTGAGAAATGACATTATTCAGTTCTGTAAAAGTCAGGTTTCAGACTTTAGTGAAAACCAAGAATTTACTGAATTATCTTAGGGAAATCTTCCTGTTTGTTTAATAAATTCTTCAGAGATTTCTATTAGACTACTTGTCTGAGAATTCAATTTTAACCAATTTTAAATGTGACCTAGTATATTTCAACGTGACTATTTCAGTATTCTTTATATCATATGAATAAGAGATCTAACAACAACAAATAAATGAGATGAAAATGACAAGTGAAAAACTGAAAATGTCATTTCTGACTTAGTTTCATTGGAGTTTATCTAAATTTTATAATAATAATAATTGTTTTATTTTGAATGTTTGTCATGTTTTCAAATTCATTTCACTTGTTTTTAAGTACAACTTTAAAATATTTGTTTTGCCTCAAGAAGAGTTTCTAAATTTCAAGAGAAGATAGCCTAAAGACAAATTCAACCAACTTAGAGAGAAAACTAGATTTGAAATGATGTTCTACTTAATTTATAAATCGATGAGAGACTTGCCAAAGGAGATTTAAAGATTGAAGAAATGCAATGTGCGTTAATAAAATTTATTTAAAACCAAAACTTCCTGATGTGAAAACAAGAGAAAATATAAATAAAATAATAAAATAAGAATAGACATCATGAGAGTAATAACTTATAATTTAAATGAGGTTATTTGGAATAATGAGAAAAGTTTTCTCTAGCTTTTACAAAATGTCCATGTGCTACTTTTAGCATTGCTTTTAATTTGTTTTTATGATTCTCCTAGAATTTTCAAAGTTTCAGGTAGTTTTATAAGCCCTTAGCAAAGGAAAGCTACCTTGTGCTATAATTTAATTTATATATAGTTTTTACATAGATTTGTATGAAATAAAAGTTTAATGTAATCTTACACAGATTTATTCAGATATTCTGTAGTTAATGTGTTATTTTAAAAAAAAAAAAAACTAACTTCCTACTTTCGTTTAGAGTGTTGACTACTTTGATAATAAATGAGCAATATATGAGAATATTTTACAATACATGAAATAAAAGTGGTGAAAAGTTACATGTGCAAAAGAACAGTGACCAATTGATTTGTAATGCAAAGAAAAGTTTCTTTTCCTAGAAATAAATTGCATACACAACAAAATGTTAATGAACATATCTGAATGTGACTTGCCTGTGTAGGTGTGTTTGTGCGTGAAGCAACCACAGCCCTTTTTGCTTTGGTGTGAAAAGTAGATTGCACACAATTTGAAAGGAGGCAAAAAAGAAGAGAGTTAATTAAAAGGTATGCATTGTTTTTATAACGTCAAGGCCTGCTGTTGATACTATGTTTATTAAGGCACTACATTCACTTCAAGTTTGTTGTGTTTAGGAAAATTTTATGAAATGTGATTTCCTTTGTATTTTTCCATCCAGTGATTATCGTTAATGCTATGTATCATATTCTGCTCCTCCTTCCTTTTACAGCTTGGGAACTTATATAGTCTCTATGCATTAGTTATTCTAATTATACAGTCATTTACATATCACAAAAATGTGATTCTACAGAAAGATGCTGAGAATACCATGAATGGAGCATGGGAGCAATTAGTAAATTTTAAAGAAAATGGAAATAAAAAGGCCACTTATACTTAGAATCAGAAAGAAAGAGTTAAAATTTCTATGTCACATAATGGTAAAAAAAGAGTGTTCAGTACTGGAAGTGGAATACTATTGCTGGCTGAATACAAATGGATAAATAGAATTCTTCTCAAAAGGAGGTAGACTTCACTTTGGAACATTATGGCAGACATGATGGCATCATATAAGCAAAATATGCATTAACAAAAAGGTCTTGGAGAATTTAATACTCATAGGACATACTAAAAGCAGGAGGAGGCAGAGAGAAACATTATGTAACAAAAAGAAGGAATAGTAAAAAGACAAACATTGCTAAGAGCTAAAAAGGATAGAATTGGGATCATTCATATCCTGGGGAAGTTGACTTATTCAACTAGCCAGTGAATTGCAAATTACCTATTTATTGATGTTATATTTTCATTCCCAAATGATGTGTCCTGATTTTTCTTACTGTTGCGTAGGTGTTGTGTTCATACTAGTAACATTCTTTATTCAGTAAAGTAACATGCTTTTTGTGCAGATGTTAGCGGTAATAATATGGCAGTTTCTCTATAAAAACAGTGGCTTTCATAATAGAATTGACTTTCCCTTCTCTCTAATACCAACAATGTACAGCATATATTGGCTTCAAGAATATGTCACAGATTCTGACAAATGTTTTTAAAACATAATGAGAAAAGAGGGCTTGGAGAATTTGTGACTCAGAAGATATATTAAAGGTAAGAGAGGCAGCGGGAAACAGTGAGTAACC
Source organism: Acanthosepion pharaonis (assembly GCA_903632075.3). Classification (NCBI taxonomy): domain Eukaryota; kingdom Metazoa; phylum Mollusca; class Cephalopoda; order Sepiida; family Sepiidae; genus Acanthosepion; species Acanthosepion pharaonis. The sequence goes on from CAHIKZ030004884.1 coordinate 3,495,935, forward strand.
TACTTAACAAATTTATTTAAGTGGATGACAAAGCAGTTATTGGATGGGATAGTTAGGGAATAAATATTGGATAAAAAGGATAAGAAGTTGTGGAGAGCTATGACCACCCATGTTCTGAAGAGAACAAAAGGAAGAAATTTGAATATTTTAGAAAAACAAAACAAAAAGAAAACTGTAAGGGTTAGATTTTTTTCTTTCTCAATTCTATTTCTTTTAAAAAGAAATATAAAATGCTGTGAAATCAAGTGGAAATCATTTTCTGATGCTTAAATGAAAGCAACATAATTTAACTGGCAAATTCTGATACACTATTATATATTTAATACAGACATATATTATATTGGATCTATTGTTAGTTCAGCTGCTAAGAAAGTTGGTTCACTGTGTCATGCAAGAAAATTTTTCTCTCCAGAATCTATCTTACATATCTATAAGTCTACCATGCTTAGAATATTGCTGTCACATATAGTCCAGTGCCCCTGCTAATTACCTTGAGATCCTTGATAAAATCCAAAGAAGAATCAGCAATATTATTGGTGTTGATCTGGTGGCAGCTTCATTTACTTTCCCACCACCATAAGGTTACCTCCTTGTGTCTTTTCTATAAATAATTTCATGGTAATTTTTCAGATGAACTCTCCACTATGGTAGCTAGGCTTTTGGGAATTTATGCTCAGCACTAGACTGGCATTGAGATCTCATCAATTTTCAGATGAGCTAGCTAGATGTAGCAGTAAATTCTATGCTAACAGTTTCTTTTCTCATGTTTCTCCCTTCCGGCTCCATGTTTTCCAGCCAACTTTAATCTGCAAAAATTCAAATTCAATATCAGTTGCTATCTACTTTCCTTTTGATTTATCTTTTTCTTGTCCTGCTCATTATTAATGCTTATGTTGCTAATTCTTCCACACGCTGTAACCTTGTGTGTCTTAGTGACTTTATTGCTTCACATGGGGTGATACTGATTAAAAAAAAAAGACATGAAACAACAGGTTAGAATGTTATATTTTTGAATAGTAAATACAAATAAGCTGATATAGGAAAATATTTTTCTTGGAATATTTCAAAGATCAGTTTTATTTGAATTTAAAATAAAAATTAACTTAAAAATCTCTAAAGAAAGAAAAATTGTTATTGATTTACTGAGCTCAAATGAAAATAATAAAAATTAAACTCATCTGATTTTCATCAGTTTGGAATTTAGGAAAATGAAAAGACTTTTCTAATTACTTGGCAAAATTCCAATAATTTTTCGGCTGATTTTACCAACCTTCAAGGTTATCGAAGAGAATTTATTGCAAAACAACAGTCAGTTAAACATGATAATTGTATATTTCTGTTTTTATGCTCAGCTAAAAATGTGCATTTACTCAAAAATTTTCCGTTTACTGAAAGCAAGGAAACCTGGGGGATAAAATGTTGAATCAAAAATAGAAAAGGAACAAATATGGAAGAAAAATTAAAGTTGAGAAAAGACAGAACACTGAATGGAAAAAAAAAAAAAAAGTGCGATGGATAAATTGTCGTATGAATTACATAAAAATGAAAATAACACTGACATCTCATTTAAACAGATATATTTACCAAAATTACACAGAAAAATATCTTGAAATAATAAAGAATAAATTTATTCAATAAAACCACAGCCTCCAAACGACTTTGGAATCTCCTGCATCTCATCTGGACAGTCTCCTTGTTTATTGGTGAATGCTGACATAATCCTTGTTTTTAGTTCTTTTTTGGTGTTACAAGGACTTTTGTTGGTCTCAACTGCACCCACACACATAATAAACAAAGGGAGTTGCAGTCTGCGGAGTTAGGTGGCCGGGTTCTAAGGGATGATGTGTCCACAGAAATTGTCTGACAACTATAACTGGGTTTTCCTGCTTGTGTGGCATGGTACAGAGTCCTATTGCCAGATATAGGGTCTTCCAGCTGTCACCCTCTTTACCCAAGGCAGCACTACCTTCCTGGCTATGGACCTGATCAACTCAGAGAGATTATTGTCAATCATGGCCTGGATCTCACCAAATAAAATAAGTTCTTTTCTTATCAGAACAATCAGAGTGAGGTTTCTCAGTTGCCATTCTTTTGTAATCATCATTCAACTCATTCAACTCTTTCCATATCCTCTGCACTGTCCACAGATTGACACCCAAACACTCTGAAATGATTGTATTGGACCTTCCAGCACAAATGCATAGAAGTACAAATTTCTGGTAGAGTGAATTGCATCATAATGCTTTTTTTCTAACAGACAGTGCCCAACTGACCCTACTATAATGTGTAGTTGACAAAATCAAAATAAAAAAACACACATGCACAAAATAAAAAAAAATATAAAATGGCGACAATTTACCCATCGCACCCTGTATTTATTAAATTTTCTTCTAAAAATTATTAATTTTATTTATAAAATATAATCTTATGAAAAAAATCTAATCCAAAGAAAGTGTTTTCCAAATATTATTTCTAACAAATATAATATAAATTAATACAAATTAATAAATGGTATCGCACCTGAAGCTATATGACAGTTCCATGTAGGATACAGGTTTGATTCCTGTCAGAGGACACATATTTTCTATAAAATTTGTCAAACATTCAGGCCAGTAAATGTAGTTAATACGGTTTATTATAAACAGAGCATTTATTTAAGATATATTTGTATTTATAAAAATAATGTATAAACAGAAAATATATATTAACATACAAAAATATATATATCAACAATGTAGACATAGAAATCAACACTGCATGGTGACAGTTTTATATATTAAATAATCATCCTACCACATTTGATTGATTATATTTACTATCTGTTATAACTGAATGAGAAATTTTAAACTAAAACATATAATATATATATATATATATATATATATATATATATATATATATATATATATATATATATGTATACACATACACACACAGAGTATACCAAAGATACTTACAAACTACACTGTGTGAGCAGATAGACCACAGTGTGGGGGAAAACTAACCCTAGTGCAGCATATTCTATGTTCAATTTGATAATCTCCTACTAAAATTGTTATAACTGATGCCTATAGATATGAACAGATCAAGACAGACAGACATTTGAACAGATCAAGACAGACAGACATTTTAACAGATCAAGACAGACAGATATACAAACAGATCAAAACAGATATGAAAAGACCAAGATAGTTGTATTCTTGTGTTTATTTTCCTATATAATCAAAACAAACTAAATTCTCATATGAAACTAAGAAATAAATTTAACTATCATGTTTGGTTTAAAAAAAAAACTTGATGCCTCAGATAAAATTCTGAATACATCAATCATAAGCAAAGGCTGTTCTGGTTTACTTTGATAATAGCAGCTTTCATTAACTTTTCCTTCTTAACAGAAAACTGGAAATTTGGAAAGCTGAAACAATCTAAACATGAATCTAAATAATTATTAATTTTCATATCAATATAAAATAACTCATCTAAATTACAATAAATGATTTCATTGTGACCGTACTCTCATTTTAATGTCCAATTTATGTTACTTCTATCTGAAAATTTTCATTTCTCTATTTGCATTGGTTGAAGCCAAATCAAATTTGTTATTGCTAAATTTTTGCAATCCTTCCCAACTTTTCAGAAGAACTTGATGAATGAAAAAATATTTGTAACCTAAATATCAGCTAATCTTGTTTCAGTACTATGAGGAGTGCTGAAAAGTTCTCAGCTTGACCAAGAACAGAATCTGGTATGTGGCTATTTGGTCACATTTTGGGAAGTTGGAATTAAAATATTTCAGCATTACTTTGAATTTTTCTTTTTCTTTTCTTAGAATATTTTCTTGGCCAGAATATAGACTTTAGGAAATTTTTATTCTTGTAAAGAATAAAGTGAATGACATATTATCACTCAGAGAATCACTGAAATGCTCAATGATAGTTTTGTCATCAGAGTGATTGTCTTTTGACAACATGTGGTATTGAAGATGCTACATATATTTTCATGTTATGGCATTTCTGGAAGATTTTATGCAATCATCAAGTCTTTTCATTCGGGTAGGTATATGAATGTTGTTGTGAACTGCCAGTCTTCTGATACCTTGAGAGATCAATGCAGGAAGATTTTCTGAGGAATATTCTTGGATCGTTATCAAACATTCTTAGATCATTAATTGTGGTTCTACAGAAAGATTCTGAGTATACCAAGGACTGAACATGTGAGCAACAACAATGCTTTTAGAGAAAATGGAAACAAAATGAAATTTATACTTAACATCAGGAAGAGGCAATTGAAGTTTCTGGGGTATGTAATGAGAAAGGAAGGCTTGGAAAATCTGATACTCAAAGGACAGATTGAGGGAAGGTGGGACAGAGAAAAAGCAACATATAACATACTGGGTGAGCTTGAGTAAATGGATGGTAGAAATAACAAAAGGACAAAACTTATTAAGAGCTACAAGAGACAGGAAGATGTGGAGGCCTGTAATCACCTACATCCTGACGGGACACAGTACATAAAAGAAAACAATCATTAGTAAAGGTCTATGCACATGATGCCACAGTTTATGGATGCACTTCCTGAAATAAAAAAGATTGGCACCTTGCAGCTGATCTCTCCTCTGATTGAGCTCTTACAGATCAGTCGGGGAATAACTAGCTGATAACATTTAATACCTCAAAATCCAAGCTTTTTCCACTCATGATGAACAGTTGCACTCTCAATCAGATTCTATGCTTTGAACATCTACTGGGTCCCAATTTCTCTCCAGACCCTCATGTGGAACTTATTTATACTCGCTTGCTAAAAATGCAGGAAAGTCATTGGCATATTCGATCACTCCAGCAAGTACCTGACTCCTGCTGTCAGGCCTTATCTTTTCAAGAGTCAAATTGAACAAAAAATAGAGCATATTTGGCATATCTGGGCTGGAGTGGTTCAATCCTCAATTTCCAGCATTGATAAAGTTCAAAATCATTTACACAATCTTGTGGGCAAAAAGTTGTCTACCAAAATCAAATTCATGCGAATGGCTTCTTCCGCCATCTCCGCCACTGCCACCAGGGGAGGGAAAGTGAACAGGGAGAGAGGAAGACGATTCCAATCCTCAAATGTGAGTGGGTGCTGATAACAACAACAGCAGGTGGTATAATGATTAGTGGCTCAGAACAAGATCTTGACAAAACTGAGTTCCAGTTCCAGTTGAGTTCATTACATTTAATTTTGCTGAAATATCCTTAGGGCAGGTATGAATTCATCTTTTCTTCTGCTAGCTATGGCTGAATAGAATAAACTGGGCTCTTCAGGCTGCCAACCAGTAATGACAAGATGGAATTCAAAACTGGTTAGTAATGGAGTGAGCAACTCCATCCTTTGAAAAGCCTACTTGATAAAGAAACAACAGCAGCAGCATCTTGTTGGAGTTTACAAGACTTGAGTGAGTGACTGATTTGCACTGCGTCCATCTATAGTTGCTGTCATGTATTGGTGAAGTCGTCAATTAATAATTAAGACTTTCCAACAAGATAATATTATTCCTCGGAGGATGGCAAGATAAATGAAATCTTTTTTCTGAAACAGCACAATCAAGATTAATAAATTCTGCATTTTCTTCTGGATTTAAAGTCGATATTTTGACACATAAACTATCAATAATAAAAATGAAAGGGAAGGAAGAAAATGGAAAAAGAATTATTTCATAATGTTTTCTCCAATAGAAATTATGAATTCTTTGACTATTTTCCCCATGTGTGTGTGAATTTAATTATCTAAGGAATTGCATACATATTATATCTGGTGAGCTAAATGGTTCTTCTATTTTATGATTTGGTGATAATTTCTCAGCTCATCCCTTCAGGTTGTGAGCAATCATATCTCTCTACAGCTTCCTTTGTTGCTCTAACTAATGTTTGATCCTTTACCATCCCTAATCTGGTATCATATACACAAAATTGTGAGGTAGATTATTCCTTATTTTCCTTTGCCCCTCCTGCCTTCATTATGTCTTATGAGTGTTAGAGTCTCCAAGCCTTCTTTTTCACATTATGTCAACCAGAAATTTAAACTCTTTCTGATTGTAACTATATAAGAAAGAGAATGAGAAACAGGTTAACTGTATAGGGTTAATCATTAACTTTCTCATATATCCCCATAAATTGTACCCTTTACTCTATAACCCTCTACTTTGAGTGACTCTCGGGCTTTGTACAAGATGAACATCATTGTAAAAAGTAAAAGTGTCTTTTACATTCCCATTTTCCTGAAAACTTCCTTATGGTTCATATGTTATGACCATGGAATTCTCAGCATCTTTATGTCAAACCACATCTGTTACTTCAAGTGTTCATCTATGAGGAAATTATCCAGCATTCACTGTTATAGAGAAGAGTTGATATTACATTGCTGTTCAGCACACTTTTCTTTGCTTCTATAAAAATTCTGTTATCTTCATATTTTGTTTAGCCTCTGAAAGGCATCTTTACCTATTCCAATGTACGCCAATTATAATCTCTAAATCTCTAAATTTTAAATACATGTTCTAATATATAGCACATCAACAATTTTTTTTCTTTTATCCTTTTATTTTTTCTTTACATAAACAGTAGATATTTGTTTTCTTGTACAAAACTGAGTCTAGAAATAGAACAAATGAATTTCAGGAAAAGGCCAATTAAAACCTATTTTAAAAAATCAATATATTCTTATAGAAGAATACAGAAGTTTTTAACAAATTAGATTGTTGAGCAAGTACTTGTACGATTGGCACTGTAAAATTTTACCTAGAGGCATTGTCAGAATATGTTTGAATTTACGCAGTTCATTAAATGTTTACACTACATGTTTGAGACATTTTGAATAAAATAATATCTATGTTTTCTGAGAAAGATTAAATATTTATTTCATTGACTAGAAAATCTTTGCTTTCAGACTGTCTCCATATTTTGATGTATTGACCTGCATAAGAGTCTTCAAGACTGTTTCCACTTCAAGAATGGAAATACAAATATCAGAAACTCAATTCTATGCAAATGGATCCACACACAAGATATAAAAATAATTTGTTTTGAAAATACAAAGGTAAATCACCAGGTCCTACTTTGTTTTTAACTTTTATTAATGACCTTCTCGATGGTATCAGCTCTCAATCTATATTGATGATACAACAATTTATTCCTGTCTTGATAGTAAGGCTGATCAGTTTGATAAGGTCAAAATGGCAACTGATATCCAAATGACCTCATATCCATTGTTAAATGTGTCAAAAGATGGCTTGTTAATTTTAATGCCTCAAAAACTAAACTTCTCTTCATTAATCATCTGAAAGACCCCTCTCTGCCTCCCATCAACATGGCTGGTTCTAACTGCCAGGAAATTGACTATTTGTGCCTTCTCAGGCTCATATTCTCAGCTGACATGAAGTGGAAAGACTATATTAGATACATTGCTATGTCTGCTGTGTAGAAAGTTGGTTCACTGTGTCATGCAAGACAATTTTTCTCTCCAGAATCTATCTATAAGTCTACCATTCATTCATGCTTAGAATATTGCTGCCATATATGGTCAAGTGCCCCTGCTATTCACCTTCAGCTCCTTGATAAAATCCAAAGAATTGGCAATATTATTTGTCCTGATCTGGTGACTTCTATATTATAAAATGTTAATCATTTTCATCTTTTTATTTCATTGAACTTTGTAAAAAAATAATTAATGATCTAATAATAACATTTCTTCATGAATGCTGGTTCCTGCGTGATCACAGAAGTTAAGCAATGTCATGCCTGGTCAAGTACCTAGTTGAGTTGCTGCCTAAGAATGCCAGGTGCCTTAAACTTGAGGGTGCAGGTAGTATAATGGATAATGGCTTAGAATTGTTAACTGAAGACTGGATTTCCAATTTCAATTGGGTTCATTTACACACAAATGCTCTTGGGAAAGTTATGAATCCATCTATTCTTTTCTCAGTTATGTGTTAATTAATAAAACATGTATCACTAAACCTTTATTATCTTAAAAACTTCTTAGAATCTAAAAAAATAAATAAATAATCTGCAAAAAGAGTTGATAAGCTGTAGAAAATGAATGAATGAATGTAAAAACTGAAAGACTTATAAACAACAAATATATATAAGAGAATGTATTTATAAAAGATGTTTTATTTTTGTATTGACTTTATTTTCATTTGTTATATGTTTTACTTATTACAATAATGAATGTACATGCACCAAAAACATCAAAGACAATAACCTAACATCTTTTAAGATATGGGAATCTGTTGTACTGTTGTCGACACAGGATAAGACTGAAGATGGAATTTGGGACAAATAGGCTTCATTTCCATTTAAAGGTTTATTTTCTTCTACTTTCTATTCTTGAAATATTCTTACAAAAATTCAATCAATTTGGTCCAGATGTAATGTCAAATCTATTCTGAAACAATTTTTTTTAAAGAATGTTACAAAAAATCAGAATCTCACTCTAGAAAAGCAATTAATTTCATAGATATGATGAATTCTCCTGTTCAAGAGAGAAGACCTCACAATACAACATAGTCAACAATATTGATAGAAGTAAACTGAAAAGAAATGATAATCACATGTCCCTTAAAAACAAGAAGAGTCACAGAGGAGAAACTAGCATTAACCTTCATGAAATGAAAATAAGAGAAACAAAAAAGGAATTAAAATAAAGATATAAATAAAGATATATTGATATAATCAAATTAGTTATCCTTTGATTGGTTATATCCCACCAGCATTGTCAATAAATCATGGTCTATAATTAAGGAAATCTTTTATGAATGATTGATATTGAAATAAAAAAAAAAAATAAAACAACTGAAGAAATTGACAACATTTTTTTTCTGATTATCTATAATCCTGAATGAGAAACAGTGAAATGACAACTTGAATGAAGATGTTATCTTTATACACATGAAGCCAATTACAGATCAACTTTGAAGAGAATTTTTATTTTAAGAGAAAATCTCTTGAGAAAATCAATTCCCATATTTTACTATATTGCAGTGTGTTTAAAAGCTGATTTATATTTAAAATGGTAGAAATTTGTTTTGGGGATGAATACTTCTTTATAATGAAAAGAAGCCTAAGAGAATTGTTCTTTTATACTTTCTATTGGTATCGTTAAGTCATACTAATTAGAAGACTAAAACAGGCATAAAATACATTAAACTCAAATTTTAATAAAAAAAAAATTAATATGAAATTTAAACAATACAATGCAGCTCCATCTTTTTGTTGTTCATATGAGGAATTATATCAAAAACTGAGTAAATCAAATCCAAAGAAACTTCCTTATTATAGAAGAGGAGGATTGTCTGAGTTACAAACACCAGCTATAATCAACAGGAAATACAAATAGTCTTCAATTTCAAATGCCGTTGTTTCTAAATGGTATGTCATTTTACTATAAATACAGGGTGATTTAAAAGTAACTCCACATTTTAAAATACTTATAATGTATTTACTAACAATAATTATTACAAGAAATGGATAGGAATGGAAAATGTTTAGCATGAGTTTTTATTTCAAATTCAATATTTTTGCATCTTCTCACCATTCTTCTCTGTGGTATGGAAGACATAACTCTTTGCCAAGTTTTCCAGGAATTGTATAAACTTGCCCTTTAATCAATTTCAGGGCTAGGAACTCATTATAAAATACGGAGTTATTTTTCAATCCTTTTATATACATGAATAAAAAGGAAGAAAAACTATAACATTTTGTTCTCAGACAGACTTGCAATTTCAAATACAGTCTATCTGAAAATAATTTATATATATATATATATTACATATATATATATATATAATTATTTATTAAAAAATATGATTCCAATAAGAGATCTTGTTTCAAAACAAGAGTAAAAACTTCAATATAATCCTTTTAAATAAATTGAGTTGAAAAAAAGGTCTGTTCCATCTTCAAGCGAAATTTTTGTTGGAATAACGTATATTTGAAATTTACTTGTTTTAAAAAATTGAAATCAAGATCAGCATCTAGGGTGAAAAATGGGTAGGCGAGTGTAGTTTATAATAAGTAGCGGTATTAGAGATACTTTCAAGGTGTCAAGTCGGGGAAAGGTGGGGTGTCAAAATGAAACGAAGATGTATTAAGCTTTCGTCAAGTTGGTTTATGGAGATTTATTTATTTTTTTTTATTTTATTTTATTATGAAAGGAATTGTGCATATAAAAGAAAAATTTTCGTAACGTTTGTTTTTTTGACTTCATAAAGGGTTATTTTTATTGTTTCAATTTGGGTTATGGATTATGAAGGGTGTTATGTTGTACCAAGTTTGTAGTTAATAATTTCTACTATGAATCTGATGATTGGGCTATTTGTTAAACAAGTTATACATCTGATGCTGCTTACAAAAACCGTTAATCTCATTAAAAGATTATTATTAAGAGTTAATAATGTGCAAAAAGGCACAGAAAGGGCATGGGTCATCTAAATTTTCCATTTAAATGTCTTATTTGTCTTCATGCCAAAATATTTTGATAGTGAATTCTGGTTTCTTTTGTTTATATTATTAAAGGAACATGCCCCATCTATCTTTAAAATTATTCTTCGTGGACCCAATGTATATCATAATTGTGGATGAAATAGTGCACAGTCTATCTGAAAATAATATTATATATTTATAATACTGTTTTGGCATGGGGGTTTGTTCAATATCTTATTATTATAGCTCATGTTCTATTGAATATATTATTAAGTTTACTATTGGTGGGGAAGTGTTTATTAATTAGAGCTAAAGTTTAATACTAACCCTTTGGTTGAACTATGATATTTCTTTTCCTGTTTTTTTCCCATGTCCAGTGCAATTTTCTCTGTAGTTAATGTTAGCATTTTTATAACCACTATTTTTAGGGCAAACTTTATATGTTTAATTATTGATGGAGGATGGTTTGACTTCCGGGTGTATGTATAAAGGGTTAGCATTTGGTTTTCTATAAGGTTGGTATGTATTGTCTGGTAAGTCTAGAGTTACGTCGAGGTTTAACCCTTTTCAAATTAGAAGAGACAGTTATCTTTAAGTTTAGTTTCCTTTTTTTCTGATTTTTCAATCTTAAAACTAGTAGAATCCTCACCACCATGAGCCCGTCATCTCTATACAGGATGTTCTTAATATCAATTTCGCGGTGTTTTAAATTGTACAGTATTAGGAGACCAACAAGGTCAGAAGACTTGCAGAGTCTAACGATCCCATAGTGATGTTAAACAGGTCGTTATTGTTTTTATCCATTGGTTGAACGAGGACCGATTTCTTTTGAGGATTATAATTTTTTTGCGCTGATACATATACCCTCATCAATAGAAAATAGAATTCCGCAAACAGGAAATATTCCAAAAACATAATAGCTTCTACAATTTAAAAAAAATAGTGGTTATAAAAATGTTGACATTAACTACAGAGAAAATTGCACTGGACATGGGAAAAAACACAGGAAAAGAAATATCATATGGTACACCCTCCGTTCAACCTTTTAGTATTAAACTAGGACAGAAATTTTAGCTCTAATTAATAAACACTTCCCCACCAATAGTAAGCTTAGTAATATATTCAATAAGAACACCTAAAATTGAGCTACAGCTGCTGCTCTGATAACCTTGAACGCATAATAAAAAAAACACAATAATAAGATCTTGAAAAAAACCCCATGCCAAAACAGTATTAATAAAAACTCTACACTAAAAAATCAGATGATAATAGGAAAAAATTATGTAACTGTAGAAACCCAGAAGACTGCCCATTAGAAAATAAATATGGTATACCAATGCACTATTTCATCCACAGAGAGCCCTAGCACTAATATGATATACATTGGGTCCACGAAGAATAATTTTAAAGATAGATGGAGCAGCATAATGTCCTTTAATAATATAAACAAAAAGAAACCAGAATTCACTATCAAAATATTTTTGGCACTTGAAGGAAAAACAAATAAGACACCAAAAGTTAAATGGAAAATTTAGAATATGTAAAGCTTGGGATGACCCAAAATTTTTGTGCCTCCATGAAAAATTGCATCTTAATAATCTATTAAATAATAGACACGAGTTAACGGTTTTTTGTAGGCATCATCAGATTTTTGGTTTGAAATAAAAAAATTTATATAACTTGTTTAACAAATAGCCCAATCATCAGATTCATAGTAGAAATTATTAACTACAAACTTGCATACAACATAACACCCTTCATAATCCATAGCCCAAATTAGTAGTTTAAATACCTTACATAAAAGATAACCCTTTATGAAGTCGTCAAAAAACAAACGTTACGAAAGTTTTTCTTTTTATATGCACAATTCCCTTTCATAATAAAATAAAATAAAATAAATAAATAAATCTCCATAGACAAGCCAACTTGACGAAAGCTTAATACATCTTCGTTTCATTTTTGACACCCTCACCTTCCCCCGACTTGACACCTTGAAAGTATCTCTATACCGCCACTCATCATTTTCGCCTACCCATTTTAGACAATTCGCCCTAGCTGTTACCATGGTGATTTTGATTTCAATTTTTAAAACAAGTAAATTTCAGATATACGTTATTCCAACAAAATTTCGCTTGAAGATGGAACGGAGCCTTTTTAATTTCAACTCAATTTAATTTAAAGGATTATATTGAAGTTTTTGGCTCTTGTTTTGAAACATGAGACCTCTTAAGCGATTTGTAATCATATTTTAAATAAATAATTATATTTATGCTCTACTTTTGTATCGAGCACTATTTTTAAAAAATAATAACTAAAAATACTAAGGAACTTTGGACTATTTACCTAACCAGTTCCTTCCTATTTTCTATATATTTTCACATATTATATATATATATATATATATATATATATATATATATATATATCTGACTGGAGGAGGTGATCCCAGTGTTGCAGCATCTTTGGAATGGTTTTGAAAACCATACCACGAGTTGACCCAAGCCTTGTGAATGAAACTAAGTTGTTGATGGTTGCCCTAGAACAAAGTCACAAGTCATCGTGACTGGGTTTTGAGCATGCTGGCTTTGTTCACACTGTTGATCACACTTGATAACTGTAAGAAACTGTAACTATGGTCCACTCAGTTGCAGTGTAAAAAACAGGTGGGCTCTGGGGGTGTTGAACAAACACAAATGTGGCTGATCAGGTGTCTGCAGTAGGGATTAGCTAGCCACACTCTATATGTGTGTGTGTGTTTGTGAATTATTTTCAGGTAGAATATATCTGCTATGGAACAAAATGCATAAAAAGAAAAGAGGAAAAGTTATTCTTAGCCAACATGTTTTGTCCTCCAAGGCAAATGTAGGATTTATTTTGTTGCACATGTTTATATACAAAAACAAGGAGGTCATTGGTTTATCAAGCTTTTAAATTTGAGAATGCTCATGAATATTAATCAGCTGGTTGGGTGATCAGTCAAAACATGTGGAAGACACTAAGTGCTATAATTCCAAGTCTGGTATGATTAAAGTAGGCGAGTAATATTCAATAAAATATTTTTTTTAATAAACGAATATAGTTTAAATTGTGATTAGATTCTTATGGCTTAGGATGAATGAATTTCTTGAATATCTTCATAAACATGAAGTAATGGGTTTAACTGTTTTCTTTTGATTATTTTTAAATTAAAAAATGTAAAGGCCTTGATAAACAAATGACATGCTTGCTCTTGTATATAAACATATGCAACAAAATAAATCCTACATTTGTCTTGATAAAGTCCCTTGGAGGATGAAATTCGTTTGCTAAGAATAGATTTACCTCATCTTTTTATTCATATATATATATATATATATAGTAGTGGTTGGTTAGTACTACCACTAACTAGTATATGCATGAGTAGATGTTATGTATAAGCTTGCTACATAAGGTAAGGGCAATGGTACTTGGACTGTAGAACCAATACTGACTGCATACAACTGCAATTCCTACTTGGTATATGAAAATAAGAAAATATGGGACTACAGAATAAAGGGAGGTAAAGTACTATATTTGTTTCTGGCAACAGCCAATTGTGAAGCTGTTAGGAAGTTTTCATTAATAACTCATCCAATGGAAGTGGAAGAATTAACATTTAACCAATTCAAAGAGATTATTCTAAGGAACATTCGACCAAAAAAAAGTTGGTCATTGCCGAATGAAGCATGTTCTTGTCATTAAAACAAAAATGTGAGGAACATATTATAAAATTTCTGCACCAGCCCCAAAATGCCAGCAGATATTGTGAATTTCAATGTTTAGGACCAGAAGAAATGTCTATTAAAGAGGTTAGTAAGTTTAGTTGATTTTATTTAGCAGCATATCAATCTCTATGATATATTTAATGCTGAAATCTAAATATTTTTAACACAATTTTATGGCTTCAACTTTACTCCTGCCTCCAAAACAAATCTAGTGTCGGCAACAAAACTAATCTGGCCGTGCGTCTCGAAATGGACCTCCAATCGGTTGTTAACTGGGGCAAGAATTGGCTGGTCAACTTTAACGCCACTAAGACTAAATTACTCTCCATTAACCACCATAGAGATCCTTCCCTGCGCCTCATTATAATGTCTGATAGTCAACTTCCTGAGAGCAATTCCCTGCGTCTGCTCGGTCTCACACTGACTGCTGACCTGAGATGGAACAAATACATTGAGTCAATTGCTTCTTCCACCGCGAGGAAAGTTGGCTCTCTGTGCCGTGCCAGGAAATTCTTCTCCCCTGAATCGATACTTCAAATATACAAAACAACCATTCGCCCTTGCATGGAGTATTGCTGCCATATATGGGCTGGGGCACCTTCTGCTTACCTCGGAGTTCTTGACAAGATCCAGAGACGGATATGTAATCTAATTGGCCCTGATCTAGCGTCTCGTCTGCAGTCACTCTCTCACAGACGCGCTGTCGCCTCTCTCTGTCTTTTCTACAAATACTTCCATGGTAACTGCTCTGACGAGCTGCTTTCACTGGTTCCCAGACTCCATGAATTCAAGCGCCCTACGAGGCTGGCATCCCGCTCCCACCTTTACACCGTAGAAACTCTCAAATGTAGCCGTCTCTTCTACTCCAATAGCTTCATACCTCGCACCTCTCGCCAGTGGAACACCCTCCCCAGTTACTGCTTCCCTGAAGGCTATAATCTCCAACTATTCAAATGTAATGTCAATTGACATCTCCAGTTACCTTGATCTACCCACTATCCTTCTCCTCATCCTTTCTCCTATCACTCTTATATGCTCTTGCTCCAAATCTTCCGCAACACCCTGCATCCTAGTGGCTTCACGCCTTGCTTGGGGCATAATGCTTAAAAAAAAAAAAATAAAAAATATATATTTAGGGAAAAAATCAACCCAATATTATGGACACATACATCATAAAGAAAACAACAGTAAAATGCAAATATTGTAACTATGAGCCTCAACTAAACAGAGAAAAATGTCTGGCATGGAGATAGATAAGTAAAAATTGTAAAAAGAAAAATACTTTTCAATCAGTGTGTAAAATAAAAAGTAATATAAAGTGTCTTCCTTTTTTTGACACTCTTAAATAGTGTCAAAAAAAGAAGAAACTTTAAAAAGTGAAACTGATGTTTTCTTAATACTGAAGAATAAGAAAGAAAATAACTTCATGGAAATTAAATTGAATCGGGTGAATTTAAAAATGCAAATTGATAGCAACAGTAATGTAATGCTAATTCTGAAGAATATTTAGGAACAAATGGGCAAGCCGAAACCATATAAAAGCCATTTAAAGTTAAGAGAGTTTGTTGGGTATCAATATTAGGATACTTTAAAGGAATATTTGAAATGAACACCAAGACTGAAATGTTTACTATTGTCGTTGTGTAGACTTAAAAGGAACAGATGCTAAAAGCATGTTTGATTCATGCTATGAATTCAGATAAACCCAAAATTGGAATGTTAAAAGATTATAAAGCAAGTATTAAATTGAAAGAAAATTGTAACCCTTTATACTTTAAATCTCACAGACTTCTGCTTCACTTATTTCTCCTGGTAGTTGCAAAATGACATAAAATGGTTGAACAAGGCATTTTGAAACACATTTCCCCAGGTGGAAGTAAATGGGTATTGCCTATAGTCATTCTGAATAAGCCAAATGGTAATCTTAGAATCTGTGGTGACTATAAAGTAGGCATAAACCTGAAGATTTTTCCAGCTTCTTATCCTATCCCAAATATTGAAAATATATTACATTAGTTAGCAGGAATGGAATGCTTTACAAATCAAATTCAAATTGATAAATTTAAGGAAATCACCACTATTAACTCTTTGATCGACTTGTATGCCTTATGTGGTGAAAACAGTAAGTTTTTTTCAGGAGGTTCTAGAAAACATTCTAAAAGGGGACATAAAAATATGATAATATATCAAGATGATATATGTTTGGGTTCAACCAATGAAGAAGAGTTGAAACACAAAAGCCAACCAAGCATTAAATAGACCAAGGATGTATGGAATGACTATTAATAAAGATATGTGTAGTCAAGTGTGAAAAAATATTATATCATGGGTATCTAATTTCAAAAGATGGGATTTTGTCAGACCCATGTTTGACACAGAAAATATTAGAGATGTCACAACCTACTCCCCCACCAAAAAAAAATTAGAATCTTTTTGGGGGGTTACCAAATTGTTATAGTAAATGCTTAGCCAAATATTCAAAAGTAATTGAAATGTTTGCCAAATTGTGTATAAGAACAATGAAGTTAAATGGACTAATAATATAAAACAATCAGTATTTGATAGTTTGAAAAATGATCTTGCAAAAAATCCCATTATCATGATTTTTGACCTGCAAATGGACGTTAATAAAAATTAACTTTGGCTGAATCTGAATAGTCAGATATGAAAAAAAGAGGTTATTGTTTGGAGCATTAGTAGGGCTTTCCAATTTTTATTGGGCAGAAAATTCTTGTTGAAGTTTTACCATAAGCCTCTAGAATACAGTTCTAACCTGAGGAAGGAATTACCGAATGTTACATCCTCCAAAATATTAAGATGGGCTATAATGCTAATGGGTTTCGATTTTGATATCAGATAAGTAAAAGGAATTATACAGATTACATTTTGAAAGGGGACAAAAAGACAGCATATTAAAAAAATATGGAAGATTAATTTTTGCAATTAATAGAAACCAACATTCTGTTAATAAATCAACTTGCCTAAGAAATATTACAGAATTATGTAAAATTGTATCTAGAATAAAAACTAATAAATGGAATAATTGTATAAAAGTTGAATGGTCATACAATGAAATTAGACATAATGGTAGAAAATGGTGCTGTGTGTAATGGAGTGTTAGTATTACCACCTGAAAATAGAGAAAACTTATAATGAAAGTGTGCATGATGTGCATTGTTAAATTACAACTACATGGTAGCATTTGAAATTAGAAGCATGGTGGACTGGATATGCACATGATGTTGAAAATCCTGTAGAGAAATGTCTGAAATAAGCTGAAATAAAACATTTTCACCAGAACAGAGTACAAACATGACCTAAGGAGACAGAACCTTAGTTTATAATCATATGAAGTAGGTGCATGTTATTGGTTTGGGATTGTGTTTCATTTTGGTTGACTCTTTCTGGCTTGACTGAAGTTGTTCACTTTCATGATAGAAAAAACAGTGCAATAACACAAAACTTAGTGTCAGACACTCCTCCAGAATTTTGTGATGAAAGTTTGTCCTTGGTTAAGGAAAATTTGATATTTCCTTAATAGCCCACAATATCATCTGCAATGAAATGAAATTGTAGAAAGAATGGTACAGACTATAAAGATGGGATTGTAAACATTTTCTCCTCAATGAAATGAGATTGATAGTTTCTTACCAAGACTATTACTTCTTTACAGCAGTATACCATATTCTGACAGATTAAAAAGTCCATCTGCATTAATGGAGAGGCAAATAAGATACCCAGTTTCCTTATCATACTCCAATGAAAAAATGTACAAGAAAAATAGAGAATCTGCACATGAAAAGGTGAATTTTATAATGTAAAAGCGACACAATAGAACATTAATATTTAAAAAGGGCAATAATGTTCTTGACCATGTAGATGAAATAAGATCCAGATAAGAATACAAAAGGGAGATGGATATTGAACCAGAAAGCGTGTTCAGCTTGGACCTTATAAATCACCAGGAAATGAGTGATGAAGAGTCAGTGAAAGACAAAGACAGTTTGGATGATTTAAGCATGGATTGTGAAAAAGAGAACTTCAACAATAAATGAGAGAGATGAAGATCTCACAGTGAGAAAAATACACACAGATCTCTAGAGAGGGTGAGAGAAAGAAGTCAAAATGAGAATACAAATAGACAAAAATGTTTGAGATCAATAAATGGCATGAAGCCTATTCATTTCAGAGAAATGTAGTAGTGGTTGGTTAGTGCTATTACTAATTAGCATACATCTACGAGTAAACATTATGTATAGGCTCACTACTACATAAGGTAGTGGCAAAGATACTAAGACTTTAAAGGTAATTGTACTGCTGCTAGTGGGCATAAGCAATGCCTCATATGACTGATCAGTAGAGGAGTTTGTTCTTCTGCCAATAGTATTAGCTCAAGCCCCAGGGTGTCATTGCCCCAAGGAGTAACTCTCTCTGGAGAAGTGACAAGGATGCTTGAGGCTGCCATTAAAACCATATTAAATTTGACCCTTGTTCCACATTTCATTGAATCATGTGCACATGTTTAAATACAGTGGTACTTAACTGTAGAACCAATACTGACTGCATACAACTACAATTCCTATTTGGAATGTCATAATAAAAATACACACACACACACACATATATACACGCATATATATATATATATATATATATATATATATATATATATATTTCTGAGATGAGGTACTGTAACTATTTACAGTGTTTGGACTGTTGTCCTCATCTTATTGTCATGTTTATGATCCAGATTTCTATTCTTAGAATGTTCAATATCCAAATCTAGATAACTGTCTGTTCAGCAGTGGTTGAAGTAAACTTGACTCAAAGAGTTGTGAGTTCAATACCTGGCCACAGCAGAGGTGAACAAAAACTTGGAGATTTCAGTTACTGAAAAGAAATAACTGAAACTAAATAATCTAGAAAAGGCATGGTGTGTGGAACTAGAACAATCTACCCCTCTGAACAAAATCAAGGGGTTTGTTTGAAATTCCTAGATATATCACCTGAAGAAGGTCAGAGTATACAATATGACAATAAAGATGAGGGAAACAGTCTGGACCATATAAATAGTGCAAATAGTTGCAATACTTCATCTCAAAAATATAGACAAATAGTGTATTTAAGAGGTAACAAATAGAAGGCAGCTTAATGTAATGTACACTGCACAATGTCAAAATTCTATAAGCCATTACGCTCATAGGGAAACAACATACACTATGATCAAACAACTATAAGTGTATCTTAGGCAAGATATCCCAATGATGCATTCCCTTTGAGTTTGGTTTTGAATCCAGATTTCTATTCCTAGAATGGTTAATATCCAAATCTAGATAACTGTCTGTTCAGCTATTTAACCCATAGAAGAGAGAAGAGATGAATTCATACCTTACCCATCAGTATTTATGTGAAAATGAAGATAATAAACTTCAGCCAAAAACTGAATTTAACTTGCCCATTTCTCTTTCCAATCTGTTAATAGCTACTTGTGCCAAATGTTTCTCATGTATCAACATTAGAGTTTCAAATCTTAAAATAAAAAGGCATACCCGATTCATTGCACTATCTGCCAACAAGTTTCTTAAGAGTAGACAGGTTAACAGGAAGAATGATAGATGATATGCACAAATGACATAAGTCATGGTCCTGGAGATTGTGATGGACATCATACCACCCGACTTCTTACAGACTATCAAGATCAATATCATCAAGCTCTGGATGGTCATATACATTCCTCCAAGAATTCATATAATTCAGGAGTGGCAGGATGAGGAATATTTAGCCTCTTAGCTCTCTGGAGTTTAATCTAGGGAACTAATGTGAACAGAGTATCCTCAAGATTGAAACCAAGTAATAACCCCACAATATTAATGAATTGATGAAGGCTTTCATTGTGATTAGAATGGCCAACAAGAAAGAAAAACATTTCATCCAAATGACCAGTCATTTCTGGTTCTCCTTTACCATACTATTACAGAATAACCTTCTTTTACTGCTTATAGATTGAACATGGGTACATATTGGTACATCGACAACATTACTTTAAGTGTACTACTAGATTGGTTTTTAGGTCTCATTGTTTAACTGGGGAAATAGCTTGGTGTAAACCTAAGTTTTATTCTAATGTTTTACTTTTTCATAATTCTCACATCTGGAACTCTTTTTTTGCTTTCCTGCCACCTACAATCTTTAAAAATTTAAATGCAACATCAATCACCACATTATAAATATATATATATATATATATATAAATATATATATATATATATATACATATATATATTAAGAAATAGACAAAGTCCGAAAATTTATTTATTAAAGACATTTTTATGTTTATAAGCAGTAAATTCGACCTTGTCTACCGAACGCTCCTTTGTGGCCGATCGGATAAGGCACGTCAGCGTAAATGACGGTTCCGTATAGGATGCAGGTTCGAATCCTGTCAAAGGACGAATATTTTCTATGAAAATTTCTCGGACATTCAGGCCGGTAAATGTTATTTAATACTGTTTATCATAAACAGAGCATTTACTTAAATACTTGTATCTATAAAAAACAACGTTAAACATAAAAATGTCTTTAATAAATAAAATATATATATATATATATATATATATATCATAAATTAATTGATTTAAAATGTTTTTTTCGCTACACAGTTCTAACCATGTTTCAAAAATGGAAGCTGAAAGCGTCGAATTTAATTTTGTAATTAAATTAAAGACATTAGTTCCATTTCATCCTCAAGTGAATTTTGGAGTAACTTTTTAAAATTACTGGGTTTTAAAGACACAGCAAAAAACCATAATTTCTGTTTCCAAGGAAACAGAGAAATCCAATTCAACCAGACAAAGGGTGTTTGCGTGTTCATTATCGCTGTATTTTGATGTATCAGTTATTAGTTACGTTTTGGTAGGGGTAAGGATGTATTTTTCAAGGAAATCTGATATCCGTTAAAAGTATGTCATCTGGATTTTTTTAAAATTTTATTGTTAACGGCAAAAATTCTTACGGCATTTTTTTCTATTTGTATATTTAAAGATTTTTGGGGGGTGTTTAGGTTAGAATACGTTTTATTAAACTACAATTTGAAAAATATTTTAACTTTTAATTTTAAAATTTTTAATTTTAAATTTATATATATACATACACACACACACACACACACAAATAATTATTTATATAATTATTTATTTGAAAATTATAACATAAATACGTAATAAAATCACTAGAAAAATAGCCATTTTGCTTCAACACTTCTGGTGTCTTATCAAGTGATGGTGTAGAATGTAGTATAAAGGGTTAAATCAATCAAACACCCCTCACTAGGGGAAACACTGTTACATAAGCTGGAATGACTAATCAAAATACAAGTATATGAGAATTCAAAAAACTTAACAAACTTTGGTTATAATAATTATTTAATGCTTTAATGTTAGGGTTAGACTAAAATAGAATTAATTCTAACTAATTAATATTAAATTATACTATAATATTCAAACTTAAAAATTACCAATTTTAAATTTAATCTATATTATGTTTTAAAAAATTATAAAATTATTTAAAGAAACTGAGGAAAAATACATGTTTTGTTATTTATTTTGTTTTTATTGAAAGGCCAAATATTATGTTGGAATAAACATTAGAATCTAATGCTGCTCTGAGCTTCATTACATCTTAGATACATTTGAAGGGAAGATATGGGCAGGGGAGAGTGAAATCTTTCAAAAGACAATACATACACAATCAGATTATAATACACAAATACGTAGACATATTTAGATATATAAGCATGTAAAAAAGCGACGAGACAGGAAATAAGTGTCCACGAAGTGTTGAAAAAAAATGGCTATTTTTGTAGTGATTTTATAACATATTTATGTTATAATTTTACATATATATATATTTAGGCAGCATATTTTCAAACATATTTCATTGAATAATATAGATATATTCTGTTTATTTATTTTTATACTGATCCTTTCCAGTTATCGAATCAGTTTCTTGATGCTAAGATGAAATTCATCAAGGAAGGTGACATAGTTTGTGTCAATACAAGATCATGTCAAGGGTTAATTACAAAGAGAAATTTTATTGTAATTGTAGTAAAATCTGCATTCCCCTGTGATGGGGATTTTTAAAAACATGCATGAACGTGCTCTGTAATTATTTCACTTCATTTCCATAACTTTCTTTAATTATATAGGTATTATTTTTTCTTAATTTTACTTTAACTTTTAATACATCACCAGATTGAAAACAGTTCTCTGATATCCAACTTTAAAACAAAAATGTGAAGTGAAATTATTGCAAAAAATTTTTAATACAAATTTTTGGCTGCAAAACAATTTAAAATGATAATTAAATACGGGTAGATTTAGAAAAAAGTATTCAGTTTGCAAAGTTTGGTATAATTTCTGTAAAGAGCAACACAGAGAAAACTTAAAAATGGCTCAGCTTGATGAAAAATATGGATATAAAAGGTTTTTCTATAAAAGCAAGTTCTCTTTCTTCAGTTCAATGCCAATTGATCTTTTATTTGGCTTTGAATTGACTAAAGAATGCCACTCCTTGCCTCTAGAATGTTGATGCTGCACTGATGTCAAAACATGTTTGTTACAGCATGCAGTGTGACTTGCTTGAGACAGTAAACATTCAGCTGCTTTGGAGTAATTCCTTTTTTTATAATACCTTTTATTACGACCGCATAAAATGCATTTGATTTCAAATCAGACTTCAGTTGAATTAATAAAAATAAAACTGCTTTTTAGTGACCCATACATGAATGACAAACTTTAGTTCTTGACCTCAAGAATGTTTTTATATATTTGATTGTAATGAGTATAATATTAGATAACATCTCTGGTTACTCAGTGTGAGCAACAACATCAAGTCAATGATCAGATGTTTCCAAAGACTGAAAACTTAAAGCAATAATTTTGAACCTAAAGATGGTGTGGGACTTGGAGAGGGCAGAACGGTCAGTTAATTTTTTCTATTCAAATTTAATGTTCAGGTTTCATATTGTTTCATATACTTTTCAAGGTGCTTGCCCTGCCCTCTTGGAAGACCATGAACAGTTTGCAGCATGGATGCTACACCCAGGAGAAATATTAGCTGTTTATGTGGTAGTATTACAAAAGCTGGCATGATTGTTTGGAGAACTGCCCAAGAGAGTGATAGTATATGCGTTCCTGGCTGAACTCCCACTGCGTGTTAAGGAGTTGTTGCAAGCAAACTCCAGCATAGACACGTTTTTCCACTGGACCAGTTGTTGGGCCATGCCCAAACAATTATAAGGGAGAGAACCATTTCAGAAGACCTGGTCATCATGGCTGCACAATCTGCTGCTAGGACCAATGTGGAGATGACCTGTTATAGATGCCAATGTCACTCAGCCAGAGAATGCAAGAGTGTATATGGGCTGCTATTGGTGCAACCAGAAGGGACATATGTCTTGGGATTGCTTAGGAAATAAGGTCAGGTACAAGACATCAGCATCAGTTTCTTCCTCAAATATTTAGATGTCAGTTATGTATATGTCAACAGATTGCTGCATTTGGTGCTCCTTGACTCAGGCTCTTTCCGGATGATAGTAAGCAAAGGATTGTATAGCACCTGAAGAAGAAAGGTAGCAAGGCTTGGGTGTGTTGTAGCACTGGCATGGTTGGAATCACTACAGAGGCCAGAAACTCTATTGAATTGGATGCACTGATAATGATCAAAAAGTCATTAGGTTTTGATCTGCTGCTCAGGTACAATGCCATCAAGCTGTTGGACTATGTCAACATCATGTGCATGGGAGTCATGCAGTTTGAAGAGGCAACTTCTGTGTATGTGGCACTGAAGATAAGACCAGCCCAACTTCAGTGTTGAATTTGACAAACACCAGAAAGCATGTACAACCTCATGGAAGTGGATGGAGGACAAGGAACCACCACAGCTTCAAAATCACATGACAGAATATAGTGATCCTGATCATATCAGGCCTGCATATGAGTGGGAGCTTCCTTCCTGTATAGAGCATGGCAGGTTGATTCCATTCCCAGAATGCAAAAAGTTATAAGCAGCATAATTAAAATTGTAGTTGTACTGACTTGTCAAAAGTTTAAATATCTGACAATCCTTGGCTCATATTAAGTAGATGGCCATATGAGGAATATTTTTTTAGTTTTTGGCTGCTTGCATTGAGACTGAATTTTTTTAAAATTATAAATTGAATTATTAATTTAGAAAACATTGACTGTGTAATTGCAGAGAGCTAGGGAAGAAGAATAATTTATTCTCCCATTTTGATTTTCTTCCATTATGGGCATTATTATTACATCCATGATATAACAATACCATACTTCACAGATGGAATGGAATGGCTGAATGGGAAAAGAATGACAAACATGCTTTGTTCTCAGACTTTTATAATACTAAATCATACATGAAACTATATATATATATATATATATATATATATATATATATAAATATATATATATATATCACACAGAGAATAAATATGACATATATCTATAGAGAAAGCAGAGTATCAGGAGAAACAAAAAGGAAGTGTCTTATATATAATATGGAGATAAATCTGTGTGTGGAAAAGCCATGTTTACGACTGCAGATTAAAATGGGCTGGATTCATCTATGTCTCAGGCAAGGACATATTCCATGAACAGGAAACAGTGAGTATTGGGTTTTCTCAAATTGAAAACTGGGAGCTTTAGTTTCATACTATATCAGGGAAAGATCTATTCCCAAAGGGAAACAGTGCCATGAACTTGTAATCTGTTGGCGAGGCAGATTTAGCCTCAGCAAACTCACATGGTGGCTGCTGTAAAACAAACTGAATTTGATTGCCTCTGTTGTCACTGTATCAAGTCCATCATGTGACCCATGTGACTTAACTCTGCCAAAAGGAGATAAGCACCTTCTGTATCCCTACAAGATTATTTATTAATTCAGAGATTAAACTGCAGAAAAAGAGGTAAATATTTGTGTTTATAAAGATTTAATTGTATTCACAACTTGCACCAAATATATCAGGGAAATTGTAGAAAACTACACAAGTGTCTATACTGTCAGATTTCTTCAAGAGAGTGTCTTGCGTGTGTGTTTTTCTATGTGTGTGCATGAGAGAGAGAGAGAGAGGGAGAAAGTGAGAGAGATGAAGGGAGAGAGAGAGAGAGGGAGAGAGAGAGAGAAACAAAATTTTTGAACAGTGTGTGAATCCATGTTTCTCTTAGAACAAAATATCCAACTGCAAAAAAAAAAAAAACCACATTTGTTGGTTTTAACATTTAGGCACTCATGAATTTCTTTCATATTTTATGCTTTAAAATTTCTATATGGACATTCCAAAGCATTTTTATGGTAAGTACTCCTTTATATTTTTCTAAGAGAAAATATTCAATCAATTACAAAAAATAGTTTCTTCTTTTCAGATTGTTTCCAATATTTTTCATCTAAAAAATTTTCCTAAGAAAATTATTTCATATTTCTAAAAACTAAAATGAATAAAACCAGCATTTAACAATGTCTTGAGATTTATTTACAGAGTTTGGACTGTTCATGAATCCAGGGCATGACCGAGTGAAACTAGTCTACCCATAAAAAATATAGAATATTTTTTGTTTCTAATAAATAATACTCAACAAAAATAAGACACAAAATTAGTCACAAGAGTTGAAAAATATGAACTTTTTTATCATTTTAGAAGTAGGGTGCTAGACCTAATACCAATTCAGTACCAAATATTTGATTTTATTTAGTGTTAAAGCAAAGGAAAATAGGAACATTATGTAGTTATTAATGGTGTAGGCACAGTTTCAACTTTGACATAAGTAAATAAAAACAAAGTAAATCTAATACTGTGAAAAAATAGAGATCAGTTTGTCACTGTATTTATGTTATGAACAGGAACACACACCTAAAATGATAAAAACAGTAAATATTTTTAAATTCTGACAAGTGTCAAGCTTAGAAGGCCTAATGAATGTTAATCAAGAAGGTCTAATGAATGCTAATAAACAAAAATTAATCATAAAAACATACCCTTATTTTTTACAAGCAGACACCTTTCCCTCAGTAGTGACTAAACTAAAAATATATATAATATTTATTTATCTGAGGTTTCAGGAAAATAAACTATTTCTCTTTTACAACAAAATTACATTTGTAGCAAGAGACAGAGTCTATTTGGAACGGTTGGTAGGTAACATTAGTTAAATTGGTGAGCTGACAAGACAGAAGTTTCAGTTCAGACATTTGCTTTGTCATGACTAAGAAGAGAAATAAAGAAAGGATAGAAACCATGGAGCCTCTAATGGTAGCTGAACAGGTTGAAAAGGCTTTATTAGTTGCTCACTACCAGAGGGAAATGTCAGCGGTGAGAAGGTCAGGCAACCAGCCAACTCATCCAGGAACAAATAAGAATCGTACTGAGAATAAATAGGTATTACCATTGAACAGAAAATGTAAACTCTTCAATATGTTAACACATGGTTAAATACAAACAGTTTGATTGTTTTTATGGATTATCAACCTTTTGCAGGTTATTTACACTATTTACATTGTTTGGACTGTTGTTCTCATCTTTGTTGCCATATTCATGATGTTTTTACTCTTGTACTCTCTAGCTTTCTTCAGGTGATTGGAATTACAAACTGAACCCTTTATTTCATCCACCAGGGTAGATTGTTCTCGTTCCACATGTCATACCTCTTCCGTTTGTCTCAGTATCAGTTATCTCCCTTTAACTCAACTTTCCAAGTTTTTGTTCACTTCAGCTAAAGCCAGGTGTTGAACTCATAAGTCTTTGGGTCAAATCACTGATTTCAATCAACACCTTTATCAACTGGGTAAAATTCCAATCACCTGAAGAAGATCAGTGCATACAATGGCTGAAATGTCATGAATATGGCAACAAAGATGAGTACAACAGTCTGAACAATATAACTAGTATAAATAATTACAATACCTCATCTCAGAAATATAGATACAACATGCAGGTTTATTCAAAGCCAGAAAATATGTTCAGATTGTAAAAGTTTTTTGGTGAAGAATAATGATTTACTGATACAAGGATATATATTTTATAGGATTCTACCTCAGAGACCTTAGAATATGTTGTGCAGAGTACCTAGGTGTAGTAGAGAAATATATTGAAAAAACATTGAGACTTCTTCATGAGGACATCATTTTATCATCATTACTAGAAAAAGAGCATACACAGTCCACAAGTCCCAAACAATTAGACACCATTGATTGAATTTCTAACATCATCAAGACAAAATTCATAATCCTACCTTCTAACACATTTTCTACAAAATTTGAAAGTACATATGTTATCCATAATACAAGAATCTTTACCACTATCTCCAAAACAATTGGAGACATAATTAGGAAGAAAAATAAATCTAACACCACTCAGATGCTGTGATAACTCTTTAAACTTATTTGTATACACAGGAATAAAACTGGCCATAACTTTGACTTTACAAGTGCCACCCTAATTTAAAAAAGAACATAATTCTTTATGTAGAAAATATTTTCAGAAAACTCTGATAAATATTTTACTAACTATTAATACGCATCAAAAATAATATATTATATCACCAACCTATATTAAATCAATTCTTTAGTAATCTAATACATATTTATCTACTGTCACCTGTTTGTTTAATGTTTACTAAACACACACACACACTTATATATTATTATCTGAGTCCAATATAGAAAAACTAGATGTATGATACAGTTACATACAAGAAACAATATTTACAGGTTTTCATTAACTCTTGAAATTTGTTAATGTTTTGGATCTCCAAAGTCCAGATCAATAATTATATTCCTATTTTTAAAAACTAACACACCACAAAAACTTTGCTATGTATAGACTAGATATCCCATCATATAGTATAATTAAGTAATTTTTGTAGTCATTTCATTCCAAGCAAGGTAATAAAACCACTAAGATGCAACAAATTATTGAGAATGACAGAATACTGGTATCATCATTTGAAATGTAATCAGATTTCAGAAGAAATGTCTCCTATACCTGGCCACCAGATGGTAACAATACATAAACAATAGGAATAAGGAGATTACTGTATAACCATTCAGGTAGCAGAAGACAGGATAAAGAAATTTTCTAAGAACATTTAGATATATGCATTTGGTCATGAATCAGGAAAATCAAAAACACTTTCTTCAATAAACTATGCATAAGGAAAGCAAGAAGAAAGGAATAAATATCAATTTCAAAATGACAGAATGCATAGTTGACAGCAAAAGTAACAGCCCAACATGCAAATTACAAATTGGAGATATCAAAATCACAGTACAACAATTTAAATATTCAGGAAGTGTTCTGACAGAGAACAAAATGTATGCTGTTGAAATCTGAAAGCAAATTGTGATAACGAAAGATGCAGTTCAAAAGCTAAGCAAAGTATTATGAAACAGGAAAACTTCATTCAAAACAAAGAAAAGAATACTGGACTCTTAAATAATATCATAGATGCTGGTCAGTCTCCTCACAGAAGTAAAGATTTGAAGCAACTGAAATATGGTACTACAGAAGGATGCTGAGAATGCCATGGATTGAACATGTGAGCAACAACAAAGTTTTAGAGAAAATGGAAATAAAAATGACACTTATACTTCAAATCAGTAAGTATTGAAATTTCTAGGGTACATAATGAGGAAAAATGGCTTGGAAAATTTAATACTCAAAGGACATATTGAAGATGAGAAGAACAGAAAAAAAACAATGCATAACCTACCAAGTGAACTTGAGTAAATGAATGGCAGAACAGAGTTTAGGAGAGATAATGAAAACAAAAAAAATCATTAACAGCTAGAAAGGACAGGAAATTGTGGAGAGCCATGATTGTCAATATCCTGAAGGTACACAGCACATACAAGAAGAACATGGGTTTATCAGTTTAATCCAGAATCAAAAACACAGTCTAAACACAATAATATGCTGTCAAAATGTGACTTTTTAAAAGGCTAATCATTTGAAATGTTTGTTTTGAAAATGAACTTATTTTTAAGCCTCTTATTCTGTGGTCATATGAAATAAAAACAGACTTTTCTGTCCATAAAGAAAAGACATTTGTTTGGAGAGGTCAATGTTAAGTTGCTCATTCAAAGAACACTATCCCTACAGCAAAACATGGAAAATACCGTGTGAGTATTTCTTTGAAAATGGCACAGGAAGTTTGTTAAGACTTACTGGTAAGATTTAGCAGAATCATGAAAAGAGAGGATGATTGTGAAATATTGAATGTCAACTTGAAAGTGTCTGTTAGAAAGCGGAAACCAAAATGTGGGTGGGGTCTTTTCTAGGACAAAGATTCAAAGCATAGTTCTAAATTAATCTTGGAATATCTTCAGGTTCAGTATAGGTAAGTTTTACCTTGGCCTTCAAATGATTCTTCAAATGAATCTAACTGAAAACTTATGAGATGAACTGAAATGATGTTTAAGAACAAGAAAACCAAGAATTCTGCAATAAGTTAAAGATTATTATGTACATGACAGGTGCCAAAATAACCCTTAGATGTTTGTGTTAATTTATTAAAAGTTTACAACCTTTTCTAAAAAATACTTTCATGGTAATTGTTCAGATGAGTTATTTGCTATGGTGCCTATAGACTCTTCAAATTTAATTGCAGTACAAGACTGGTGACAAGTTCTCACTAATTTGCAGTTCAGCAGGCTAGATGTAACTGTAAATTCTATGCTAACAGTTTCTTTTTTCACACTTCTTGCTTGTTAAACTACCTTCCAGCTCCATGCTTTCCAACCAAGTTTAAATGCAATGTCACTTGCTATCTACTATCCTGATTTCTCATCTTAACTTCTTCCTTCTTAGCAATGTTCATGTTTTTAACTCTTCCACACCCAGTAACCCCTTGTGTCTCAGTGGCTTTAATGCCTTGCTTTTTTTTTAATTTTAGAAAATATTAGAGCTCAAAATCAATATAAAATTGACTTAAGTTTTGCAGTTATTTTTTGTCAATGATTATTCAAAAGTGAATATAAAAAAGATTTGTTTACTAACCTCATAATTTTAATGAACTCTTTTTCAGAGAATTTTTACTATTCAGTAATTTTTGAATTTATTTACAATACATTTTTCAAACCAAAACATGCCTATAATGTTACCAGTAGTATGGAAAGGATCAGAAAAAATTGAATATTTAGCTTTAACATTGTTCTATCGTAGTAATTTTGAATTTTGGAATGGTGTCACATTGTTAAAATTTTGAGTGTTGCAATAAGTTTAAATTCGAGAATGTAACCTTTACAGTGAAGCAATCCTGATAGAATTAAAATTCGTACCAGGCTTAATTATTGGCAGTCACAATCTTAACAAAATTATTTATACAGATGACACAGTGTTAATAGCCGACACAGGAAGGAAACTACAATAACTCCTACAAAAGCTAGTAAAGGAAAACAAGAAGAAAAGACTAAATATCAATTGCAAGAAGATGGAATGTATGATTATCAGCAACAAAAACAACACAATATACAAATTACAAATTGGACCTACAAAAATTAAACAGGTGCAAAAATTGAAATATTTACATTTAAATATCTACAAAGTGTTTTAACAGGGGAAGGAAAATGTGACATTGAAATCCAAAAGAGAATTGCAATAGTGAAAGATACTTTCCAAAATATAAGCAAAGTATTAAAAACAAGGAAAATTTCATTAGAAACAAAGAAAAAATTACTGAATTATTATGTAATATCAGTCCTCTTATATAGCAGCGAATGCTGGACAATCTCTTCACAGGTGAAAAAAAGACTTGTGGTAAGAGAAATGGGTTTCTATAGAAGAATGTTGAGAATACCATTAACTGCACATGTGAACAATGATAAAACTTTAGAGAAGATGGAAACAAAAATGACGCTTATACGTATCATCAGAAAAAGATAATTGACATGTTTAGGGCCCATCAGAAATGGGCATTTGGAAATATTAACACTCAAATATTGATTGCAAGAGATACAGAAAAAAGCAGAGCATATTCTACTAACAAGTTTCTGTAAATGGTTGGCAAAACAGGGATTAGGAGAGATAGCAAGAAGACAAAGACAGATAGGAAGTTGTGGAGGATCATTATTGCCCATGTCCTGAAGAAACTTAGCACAAAGAAAAAGAAGAATGATTATGAGATATGTTAATAATATAATAATTTTATCTGACCCTGAGGAGGATCATATCTGTGAAACTTTGAAGTCAACTATTTGATAAATACATGATGGTTCCTAGCTGTGACGGGTCTGCACTGTTTGGATAAAGAAATATAACCTCATTAAAACATTTGTTATACTAACAGAATTAGAGTAGTGAGAATCTAGCAGTGTTTCATCTGTGGGATAAAAGTTGCAGGGAAGAGAATAATTCATCACTCAACAGGTCAGATAATAGATAGAAGTGGGAAGCACCTAAAGAGATATGGTAGCAAGGCTCCATTCTTTGTAGGATTTGACTATTGCAAAGATAGAGAATGGTAGTAGGAGTTAGATATTTTCTGCAGCACTACAAGGAACTAACCATTTTCCTAGCATCCTTAATGATGACACAAATATAAGAGTTCCATCTTAGTTCTGAAGTGATATTTAGAGCTAACACAATCAAGTCAAGGAGCCTCATTGAGGGTATGACTGCTCGTCAGGACTGGAGCTTATTTAGGGTCTGCTTGGTGGTGCTGAAAATTTACTAGCTTTATTTTGAAGGTATTGGATGATACCAGCCAGTCTTTCCCTCAATGAGTTGTGAGAATTACATCATAGGAGAGAACAGATGCCATTCACTGGTCATACAGAATTTTTGGAGGTGCCCTTAAACACTTGGGTATCATCAGCATATAGAGTTTTTCTTTGTTTTCTTTTAATCATTTCACCATGCAATAGTGTCATTAAGATACAAGAGGTGACTTGAATTGAAAGAGACAGAAAAGACTTTAGAAGGAATCGGAAACCCAGTCCTAAGCAGGAAACAAAGGATAAACCTCTACTTCTGTTAAAATGAGGGGGAAGGTGTGGGAATTGGACAATAGGTGAACCTATCTATTTTTATTGAGAAAAAAATAAAAATAAATAGTAAATAATATTTCATAATTTAGTTTGTGACACAACAAATATAGAGTTGAAGTCAACTTTAGAATTTACTACTGATCTGAAACTGTTCTTAAACGGGTTGTTAATATAAAGTAGAAAGAGTTTAAGAAATGAGAAGAAAGGCTTCGGATATGTTGGCATTCATTTCATGTATCTTAGAGTTTGTGTCATTAACTATCACTTTCAAAACCTACCTGACAATTATTGATTATATACACACACACACACACACACACACACACACACACATATATATATATATATATATATATATATATATATATATTTTATATATATATATATAACTAAAAAAAAAAAAGTGATATCTAAGATTTAAAATGCATTTTAAAAAATTTATTTATTTTTATTCTTGTTTCACTTCCAAGCTAATAGATTTAATTTAATGTTGCCAATATACAAAATACTTTGCTGCATTTCAAACAAAATTTAAATTGATTGAAATGATTTTTTTCTGATTATCAGTAAAATCAATAAAAACTGTTCATATTGAATGATCTGTCAACACATCATATTAGCTAATTTAAAGTTTAATCAATCTGAATGAAAACAAATTACTATTAGTTTAAAATATCACAGCAAAGCATTTTTTAACACAGATGTGGGTGTTTTTATGAGGTGTTGACACATTTATTAACAGCCTGAGGTTTGGGAAATTTATGTAAGTGGCAAATAATTGTATTAGAAATTATATGATGAATACAACATAAATGCCTTTTTTTAAAATACATTTTTAGTCAACTCAGTAATCTGAAAAAATTAGAATATTTTAAACATACTAATTTTATTTAATTTTAAGTATCTCCACTTTATAGCTTTACATACAAAGTTACTTGTTGAGGAAATGTTAGAAAAATTACCAATAAATTTTTAATTTACTATAGTTACCACTCTTATTTTCTGATAATGTCATGTACAGAAATTTGTATTTCCAAAAATTGACACTTTTATACACATGCACAAATTTTTAATTCTTTTTAGAATACTGGGTGTCACTAAATTGCAGTAAGCTTTTCCATTCATGATTAGAAAATACTGATTTATTTTTTCATCTATGGAGAATGCTAAGTGATTCAATTTAATCCTAAAAACAAAAGTGAGTAAATATTGTTGAATTTTATTTTCTTATTTGTTTATTCATTGATTTATCTCATGTAAATATTATTTTAATGTGATACATTATATTATGTATATATTTATTTTAAATAATAGAATGTCTTGAGTTAACTGGTACCTTTGAATTTGAAAAAAAATATGGCCATGTATGTTGGCTTGGGAAAAGAATTTTTATTTTAAGAACTGGATCCTAGACACAAGAGGACTTCAGGTGAACCTACTCAAGCTGTTCTTAACCTCCTGCCCTGATAAATGCCAACCAAAAGTTTTACCTCCACTAGGCATGTCAGAACATTCTCTAATCAGTGTTCAGATTGATGCCAAACCATTTCATAGAATGATTTTTCACTATGCAAAGACAGACTGAGACAGCTTTCAATCCTACATGATGGAAGCTCCCCCCCTCCCAAACTACTTCAAGCATGCTGCCTCAAAAACTGCTGCCCTTGTCACTGATTGGGTTCTTTCTGGAATGGAGAGTTTTTACCTCCTCAAAAAATTCTAGTAAAAACCAAACAGTCAACAGTGGTTCATCCCTGAATGCGCTGCAACCATAACTCACCAAAACCACTATTTAGATATCTATCACAAAGAGTTTGTTCAGTGACTTTAATGCCCACCATACCAGGTGGATTAAACACTCTGTCACTGACCTCACTGGCATCCAAACCCTTAAATTCTCAATCACTTCTTAATCTCTCACAAAATTGGTTGACTTCCCCACACATTTCCACAGTGACCCTGACAGACACACTTCTCTTCTCAATCTCTTTTCTTTTTTTCTCTTCTCAATCTTTTTTTTACCTCTATCTCCAATTCTTGTCATAGTATGCAACTCTGCCCTCTTGGTAACTCTGATCATGTGGTAGTGTCTGTAAACATCTTCTTCCACTCCCCTACCAGCCAAGAACATTCTACCAACAGAATCTTTCTGTTATCAATGAGCAAATTGGGACTCATTCTGTGATTTCCTCCATGATGTCCCTTGAAATGAAGTTCTTCATCATCCTGTTCAAAAATGTGTGCCTGAGGTCTTCTCCTGGATGAAATCCAGCAAGGAAATACCAAGTTAAACCATATTCATCCCCCCTGGTTCTCACCACTACAGCCCACAAGGATCACTTCATCAGGCTGTACCAGAGTGACACATCTGATTGCAACAGATGTCTCTTTTTCTCTACTTGTAATGAGTGCATGCACATCCTCAATGGAGCATAATTACTGTTTACTGATAGAATGAAACAATGTATTGCATCTCAAAAGTTTGGTTCTAAACATTATTGGCAGCTTTGCAAGAGTAAACATCAGCAAATCCTTAATCCCACCTCTATTCAATCTATTTGAAGTCCTGACATCTACAACAGAGCAGGTTGAATGCTTTGCTCAGAAATTCTCATCCACCAAAACACCCGACTGATTTGGAGTACCCAAACCTGATTTCTCCCTATTACTGAGGCTCTACTGAGTGATATGTGCATAAAACCATCCCTAGACTCATCATTTCTAAATTAGACCCCCATAAGTGGAGGTGACGGGATACCAGCCATCATTCTAAAGAAATGTGCTCCTGAGATGGCTCTAGTTCTCTCCAAACTTACAACTATTGCCTCCCTGCTTCCTGCTTTCCAGCTTAGTGGACGTCCTCCTCTGTAGTTCCTGTTTTTAAGAACTATGTAGAACATTCTGAATCCTCTAACCATCACACTATTAGTCTCTTACCACTTTTCAGCAAAGTATTCAAGGCTTTAATCAATGCTGAAATGGTTAGGCATCTTATCTGTCACTACTTACTCTCTGACAAATGATATGGATTTCGTTTTGCATGATCTACTGCTGATGTGCTTCCAGCCATAATTGAATATGTATATCGAGCTCTGGATAATAATGGCAAAGCTTGAGATGTGACTCTAGATATCTCAAAGGTGATTGACAGGCTTTGGCATAATAGTCTTCCACATAAGCTTTAGGGCTGTGATATTACAAGACAATTGTTTGATTTAATCCAATAATTCCTATCTAATCACAAAATAAATGTTGTACTGAATGGGCTCACTTCCAGATACTCTCACACAAATGCGAGTGTCCCCCAAGTCTCTATCCTGGGTCCTACACTGTTTCTGATCTTCATTAATGTCCTTCTTGGTGTCATACGTTCTCACATAGGCATTTACACAGATGACACCACCATTTACTCCTGTCTCAATAGCAAATCCAACAGAGCTGACAAAATTAACCTGGCTCTTGAAAAGGACCTCCAATCAGTGGTTAACTGGGGCAGGAAATGGCTTGTAAATTTTAATGACTTCAAAACTAAATGGCTCTCATTTAACCACCATAGGGAAACTTCCCTGCCTGCCATCAGCATGGCTGATGTTTGACTCCAGGAAAGCGTCTAACTTCACCTTCTTTACCTGGTGTTTTTAACTGACTTGAAGTGGAACAACTACATTGAATCAATGGCTACATCTACTGCAAGGAAATTTGGCTCATTGTGTCATGCCAGAAGGTTTTCTCAGCAGAGTCCATCTTGCAACATTTACAAATCTACCCTTTGTTTGTGCATTGAATACTGTTGCCATATCTGGTCTGGTGCTCCTGCTACTCATCTTGAGGTTCTTGAAAAAGTCCAAAGAAGGATCTGCAATGTATCTGATCCTGACTTGGCATCTTGGCTTCAGTCACTTTCTCACAGACATGATATGGCTTCCCTTTATCTTTTTTTACAAATATTTTCATGGCAACTGCTCTGACAAGCTCTTCTCCCTGGTGCTTTGACTACATGAATTTAAGTGTACTACAAGATTGGCATTTCGGTCCCACTCTTTTACTGTTGAAATAGTTAAATGTAACCACCATTTCTACTCCAACACTTTCTTTTCTTGTACTTCCTGACAATAGGATTCCCTTCTATTTACTTTCTTCCCTAAAAACTACAATCTTAAAAACTTTGAATGCAATGTCAATCACCATTTGAACCCTATTCATCATCTATCCTTTCCCCAATCCCTCTTATACACAGTATTTTCTCTCACTTTCACTCTTTGTAACCCCCTGCATACTAGCGGCACTCATGTCTTGCTTGGGGTGAAATGATTAAAAAAAAAATCACTTTAAACAACTCTAACTTGAAAAAAGCTGCATACAAACTCAAACATCCTACCAATATTATTATAAGAAAAGCTGATAAATCCAACATTTTTGTAGTATTAAATATTAGATTGTTCTAGAACCACGTGCATCCCATTTTTTGGATAACTTAATTCCCTTTAGTAACTCAACTCTCCAATTTTTTGTTCCATGAAATCATATTTTTAAAAAAGAAAATAATTATAATATTATGCTCTACTGTTTGTATTGAGCACTGTTTTTTAATAATAAAAATAAATGTGAAGAACACCGGATTATAAATCTTACTTTTTTGTTTTTTTTTTATATATATATATATATATATATATATATATATATATATATATATATATATATATATATATTACTAAGGGTTCAATAGATTCTTAGTTCAACATTATTCCTTGTACACAAAAAAATGTTTACAGTAGCAGGGAATTATAAAATATATATATATATATATATATATATATATATATATATAAAAAGAGAGAGACACACAGAAAAGGAAACTGAAAGGCATATATGTGTAGATAAATTTATGTTTTATGAAAAGAATGCATATGTAAACATTTCATAACATCTACACACTTACATGAACTGCGAATATTTTCTTTGAAGCAACTGCAATCATTTGTGCATTTATTATTTACTTTATTTTGAGAAGAGAGTCCATGAAATTTTATTGGTTTTAGTGCATACATTTCCCTGGTGAAACCTTTCTTGGTATGATTATGCATCTAGCTTGCTTTCATGTTTAAGGGGAATGCAAAATGTTCAGTAATTGTTTCATTCAGCTCTTCAATACAATCTACTGCCTCACAAATGAAACTAAATTGGCACCATCCCAATTTTAGTGACTCCTCGAATGACATGTAATCCTTCATATCCTGGATGAACCGAGCGATTCTTCCATTTCATTTCCGGAATGAACGTAATGTTTTAACTCATGGAATAACCAGGTCAGCACTTGAACAGATTTTTTTTCAAATGCGCTAAAGATTCAATAGTTTTGAAAGTCAAGTCTAACTGGTTTTTATTGTTCAATCCATGCTTTGGGGATTTGTTTCCATGTATAGAATTCAGTTGTAGAAAAAAATGAACTATGTTTTACCATTTTTTTCTAGTTTGCCTTTTTTCTAACACATTATACAATATAATTCTTCCATGTTTTCTATTGCTTGAAAAAAACAAGTTAAATGATACCATTTTGGCTATGACACCTCAGCACCAGATAAGGGTTACAAAGGTTAGCCTGGTTGATAATTAGTGATGAATTTCATCCTCAGTGAGTGCATATTCAAAATTTGATCATTTATAAAACTAAAACAATTCTTTAATGTTGAGTCAACCAACTTCAAACATCATTTCAGCTGTAGAATTTGTCCAGTTCACAAGGTACAATACAGTGAATTATACAATACAGCTGACTATTTATCTTGTCTACAGAACACATGGTTATATTTAAGTGGGATGGGCATGTGGCCAAGTGGTTAGAATGTTTGCATTCTGACCATGAGACCCAGGTTTGAATCTCACTATGGTTGATTTTCAAGAAGGCTACTTCCTGATGTTATCGGACTGGAGGGGTCAATCCCAGTGTGTGGCACCTTTGGAAAGTGCCTGAAAACTACACCTTGGGTTGAAATTGTGTAGACAGAACACTTGGGTACCGTCAGTAGCTGTGCTAGCACAAAGTCACCATCATGACTAAGGGATTGAGCGTGATGGCCTTGTTCGAATTGTTGATCACACTAGATAACATGCTCTTTCCCAGAAACTGTAACTAAGATCTGCTCAGCATAGTTGCAGTATAAACCACAGTTGGGCTCTGTGGGTGTTGAACAAACACAAATATGCCTGAGAAAGCATCTGCAATAAGGATTGGCTAGATGGGTATCCTTGAATATGAGTGGTCAGCTATACATACATACATACATATAAGTTGGACCTATATTTATACATAATAAATGTTTTCATATCATTTTAGTCTCCTGAAGATCATGAGAGTGTGAAATATGAGGAGTAACTCAAGCTGTGCCCCATTGAGGGTTGATGCTGTGAGTCATTTTTCTCTTTGTATGGATAGCCTAACTGAGCACTTAAATTTACTTTAGATATTTGCCTTTTGGTCTTTTTCTACTTTCTTAGTTTGGGACTTTGGCAGGTTGTCTGTTGATCACACCAACAATTTTGAATTTTTGTTGTATATATATATATATATATATATATATATATATGAATGTTTCATTAAAATGACAGACAAGGTACTACGGTTAAGCTTTTTATTTAATTTTTCTTGTGTTTGAACAAGAGCTTTCTTTTCTGGACAAAGGGTGTGTAAAGTGTGTGCATTCTGTGTGTGGTAGGGATGTTTTTAATTTCCGAATACGGTTAGCACATTGTGGCTTTGTTCGTAGTTAATGTTGTTAAGATTTGGCTTTTTCTTTTTTATTATTAAAGCTTCCATTATGTTTAATCTTTTTTTTGCACTATGACATACACAGAACGCACACACTCAATTAAGCTGAAAAATCGAATCATCCTTGATAATGGCTAAAGGTATAGCTGAAAGCGCTCAGAAATATAAAAGATTTGGACAGTTCTTACACGCCCTTTGTCCAGAAAAGAAAGCTCTTGTTCGAACATAAGAAAAATTAAATAAAAAGCTTAACCGTAGTACCTTGTCTGTCGTTTTTAGTGAAACATGCATAAAGGAAGGATTGCTGCCTAAATATACAACTCTCTCTCTCTCTCTATATATATATATATATATGTATATATATATATATATATATACACACACACAGAGTCTGTCCTCAAAAATATATACACATTTCAGGAAAAAAAAATTGACATTCGTAGTATATAAAATTGTGATAACACTCTTTACTGTAGTATTTTCTTGACCTATGGTATTACTCTCAGGGCTGTAGCATCAACAAGCCCAAAAGGATGTTGTATATTGCAGAAAACTGACTATATTGGCAGCCCTTAAACAAGAAATTGAAATGCATGTGCAGCAATCCCGCTGGACACTTTGACCACGTTGTCCAAATAATAGTTTGGCATACAAATAAATGTCTGGAAGCTAAAGGATACCATTTGGAGTATCTCTTGTAATTGAAGAATGCAAATGTAACTTGTATTAAAGTTGTGATGTCTGAATAAATTTTGTATTACAATATCTATACAATTTTTTCCGTTCCTAAAGTGTGTTTACATTTTTTTGCAGACTCACTCTCTCTCTCTCTCTCTCTCTCTATATATATATATATATATATATATATATATAATTGAATATGTCTATGTGATTATTTGTATTAAAGTAGTTTCATTTCTTCTCTAAATCTGTATCCAGAATTTCATGGATTTTTCATATGTAATCCTCAATAGAATTTCTGATGACCTAAGATTTTTTTCCCAGACTTTATTTTCTTTTCTCTACTAAAAACTTGCTTTTTATAATGACTTAAACTGTTAAAAATAACTTGTAAAAATGATATGTCAAATAAATTGTAGAATGCATATGAGCACAATATTTCTGTTTTAATGGTAATATTACTTGTTTCCCTATAAGGCAACATTTGGCATTCTTTGACCAAGACACAACTGAGAGATGATAAATGAATGCGTTACAAACTACTTTATAGTAATTTGGTAATGTCTTTCCAGGAATAGGATATTGTTTTGCTACACATGAGTCTCCATACAAAGGTAGTGCAAACAAATGGATCAGATATTGTGAATTTAATATTAAAATGTACCAAAATCCAAAGAGAAAACTCATTATTACATGACAATTTAGTGTTTATATAATTTATTATTTATTTATATTTAAACAAATTCCAAATTTGGTGTTGTAATGGACAATCTACCATGTTGTTCTATGTGGTTTATGCGAACATTTGAATCATGAGCCTTCCCATGAGTCAGCATTTAAACTAGATTGAAGTGAAAAAAAAAGACCTAAAAATGATACAATGCTTGCCAAAGTATTTTGTCAAGCTATCATTTCATGTAATGAATGTACATATGTATTTCTGAAAGAACGCAACTCTTTTAATACTACGTAAAAAATGGAATGATGCTATTAATGTACTTGATTTTTAACCAATTTGACAAGTAAGGTAACAATGCCACTAAGATGCAAGGGACTACTAGGAGTGAAAGAGAATTCGAATATTTTAAAAAGGAACTGGAAATCCGAACATAAAAAAAAGTGATAATCTTCTACTCCTGTTCAAAAGAGTGGGGAGGAGTGTGAACTGGATGATAGGCAAACCTTTCTACTCCTATTGGAGTCATGTTCTTAAATAGCATTGTCATGTAGAGACTTCTATATGAATGTCCTGCATGATTCTAAACCAATTCAGAAATAGCTAAACTGTCAGGTATATACAATCACTTTCTAAGATCAATAGTTAAAAACAGTTTCGAACGAGTGAATCCTGATGGTCTTGACAAAGATCATCCTCCATTGAACGTTATGAACTGGCATTATAGATTCACAAAAACTGTACCAAATTACAGAAACCATATCATTTGTGGACTAACAACAGCAAGATCAACTAAAATGGATAGCAATTGTAATTCGAAAATAAAATAATGACTTTCGGATGAAATTTTAAAATTCTTTTTCTTAAAACAATTTTTAAGAAAATAGGTTTCTCAAATCCAGTAGCTTTTATCACTCTTCCCAGTATTGATGGGGGTTTCCTTCCTAACCTTTTGTTTGAAGCAGTGTGGAATGATTAAGTCATTAGTTTCATACACACATACACACTATAATTTGACATTGATAATGCATAGTTTTACAAATTTGTATTTTATCAACTTCATATACATATGTAAAAAAATGAAAAAAAAAATTATTTCAGGCAGCATTTATTTATTTTTCAGTGTAATCTCCTTGTCACTGCACTTAATTCATAGGTGTATAGTAATCACAAAGATTGAAATAATGTGAAAGATTCAAATTTCAGCTAATATCTGTCTGGTAGGCTACAAATCTCTTTATCAACCTTCAAATATATTGTCATCCACAGACAAACTGTTTCACTGTTTCACAGCTCATCAGTGTGGCTAGATATCCAATTACCTCAAGCTGGGATCGAAACTCAACTGATTTGGTATCAATCATAGATTCTACCCCTAAGCCAATGGCAGAGATGAAGGTGAATTTAGACGTAGTTATTTTTAGGCTTAAAAAATGCCAGTCATTGCAGAACTCGATTCGTCTTATATATATATATATATATATATATATATGTGTGTGTGTGTGTGTGTACACACACACACACACACACACACACACACACACACACACACACACACACAGTGTTTCAAATTATTAACAAGGTAACACTTTTTCATACTATCCAAAACTACCAGTTGAAATTTAATGAAATTATCAGAGAATGATGACAATATATACCTACTATGTAAAAACAGTAAGGTTCTAGAAAAGGAACAGAAATTACAGTCATTTACCGAATTTACTTAAATTATTAGTGTGTCAAATTATTAGCAAGGTGTAATAAAAAACCCTGTAAAAAAGAAAATAACACTTTAATTGCTTCATTTAGAGATTTTTATGAATACATACAGTAACTAAGATGAAATTAAAATTGAAATAAAAAAGTAAACAGAATTCAAAATGATAGTGGATTTGGTTAATATGATATATAAGATCCTTTTTTTTAAATGATTTAGAAAAAGGCCCTGGATGTCAATTTCTGGATCACCTCTGATGTAATTTCATGTGATACATTGACTATTTCCTGTCATAAGTCATCTTCTCTTTTAAATTGGCATCCATTCTCATAAATATGTCTCTTCAGAATGCTCCACAAGTTTTCAATTGGGTTTAAGTCTGGAGAATTGACTGGCCAGTTCATCTTCTGATGTCCACAGAAGCCTAATTTCTGCAGGTGCTCCATAGTTTTATGCATTGAATGGAAAGGAGCATTATCTTGCATAAATATGATTGTTCTCTTGAAGGGGATTCTTTGATTTTTTAGCCAAGATTCTAGGTGCTCTTTGAGGAAGGCTACTATATAAGCATTTGCAGTTATTTTCATATGGTCAGGTACTCTCCCCGGATCAACCATGATACCTCCAATAATACCAGCCCAAATCATAATACCTCCTCCTCCTTGTTGGCATGTCAAGCGTTGATGATGATCTCATTCATTTACAACTCAACCCTTGCTCCAACCCTCTGGGCCATCGAGTGCTGCACGACTTTTCTCTGTGAACAGAACTTTTAAGAGATCAACCTTCATATTCTCCATTGACCATTTCAAATGCATTTGTATGTGTACTTTTGTCAACTGAGGCTTTGTGACTGGTTTCACCAACGTTCCAACCTTTTTCAGAAGACGATAGTGAGTACTTCTGGATACTGATACTTCTCCAATATGCCTGTAAAGTGTTCTACTGGTCAGGCCTGGGTTATTTAGAGCTTCATGTTTCATTCGTGACAAAGAATGTAGGGAAACAACCATCGAGTGACACTTATTGGTCCTCTTATATACTTTCAAGGAGAGCTACAACACATCTTTTCACAGTTTCATGATATCTTCCAATTATTTTGGATATTTCTCATGTAGATCTGCCTTTTGAAAGTTCAGATATTATAATATCTTTCTCAGAAGGGGTCAAGTCACATTTGTAACCCATAATTTTTATACAGTTTGTGCATATGCTTATTCCCATTATACTGTGAACATTTTGTTAAATTCTGACTGGTAATTTTCGGACAGAATGAAAAAATGTCGCCTTGTTAATAATTTGAAAGGCAGTGTGTGTGTATATATATATATATATATATATATATATATAATTTGAAAGGAAGTGTATATAGATATAATAATTTTAAAGGCAGTGTATATATATATATTTATATATATATATATATATATATATATATTTATTTTAACAAAACCTAAAATTCTTATTCAGATGCAGTCTTGAATACAAATGACAATACTGAAAAAAGAAAGAGAAAAAAGCCTGATAACAAACTTACTTACTCAGGAAAGTAAAATGCTCAAAGCCTAGATTGCCTAGACCGAGCAAAAAACATGTACCAGTGTTAAATCATATGAAAGGAAGGCTCTAGTCATAACTCGAGTTTCACACTCTTGTGATTTACAGGTGACTTGAATATATATATAGTAAGAAAAATGCAAACCGTTGA
Organism: Acanthosepion pharaonis; assembly: GCA_903632075.3. Lineage (NCBI taxonomy): Eukaryota > Metazoa > Mollusca > Cephalopoda > Sepiida > Sepiidae > Acanthosepion > Acanthosepion pharaonis. Next base: position 3,539,740 of record CAHIKZ030004884.1, read on the forward strand.
TGGAACTACTACTTACCAAAAGCTAAAAAAGTTATCTAGATACTGTTAAAATATATATATATATATGTGTGTGTGTGTGTGTGTGTGTGTGTAAGTGGACACTGAGGTCAACACTGACACTCTGTTTCATGGTCTGAAGATTTCGTTCAAGCATGAAGCACAATGCCGCCAATAAATTGGACCCCAGTGACTACTTCAATGTCTACTTTATATTTATCATGGCCTATCTATCATATTGAAGAATTTTATCCATAGATATAACATGCCTTAAAATATATCTCTATTATATATATATATATATATATATATATATATATATATATATATATATATAGAGAGAGAGAGAGAGAGAGAGAGAGAGAGAGAGAGAGAGAAAGAGATAGATAGATAGATAGATAGATAGATAGATAGATAGATAGATAGATAGATAGACAGATAGATAGATAGATAGATAGATAGATAGATAATGCTAGGGTATTTTAAATTTTTTGTGCTTATACAATATTGTGTAATAAAGTTAAATTTGAATCAACAGGTTTCATTGAAGAACCAAAAATATAATAGTGTTTGCTTTGCATATCTTTGAATGATTTTATTATGGAAGTTTTTTTCCAGAAGCAAATGATATTAATGTGTCACATAAATTTTTCAATTTGAAAATACGAGGCAACATTTTTGTCAGGATTTGAACACTAATTTTCAAAAATAAAGATGCTGTGAAACAATGAATCTAAATTCAGAAAATAGTAGAAAATTGAAAATCAAATGAAAAACTATTCTGTTAATTTCCAATCCAGCCAAATCCTGGCTATTTTCAACACAGTCAGTCTGGCATCATCTTCATTATAAAAGGCTCAATCTTCAGCATGACATGTAATTTGCGTTCAAATTTATTTGTTTTTATTTGCAATAAATCAATTGTATACGTCCAGGCATATCAATTATAAATACTGTTATTAATTCCATACTGGAAAACCAAAAGTAAACTCCTGCGACTGATGAGAAAATAAGTTTCAGAATTTTGCAAGTAAATTTTCATGAATCACAGAATTTGGAATGTTCACTTTTACAGAAGAATACATTGAGACACTTACACATAAGCATGAGTTTTCTCACTTATCCTGAACAGAACAGCAATCAGTAGTACAATGGTCATCCTAATCAATATGAGAGGCATCTGATCTGTAGGGTAGAATTAAATAGGATTCATTTTGTACATTTTAAAATAAAATCTGTGTGGCTTTTAAGCTAGTATTTTAAATAAAAACATTTAGTTGTAGTTTTATGCCATATTCCTTCATGTCGTAGATGAAAATGACTCTCCACAGATTCCTTTTATTTATTATCTGTGAATTGCCATGGAATTTTGGGAAAGGTAGTGGAGTAGTTTCCTGTTGCTTTATCTATGGGTTAAAATTTAGAGTTTTCCTTTTTTTAAAATGGTTGCTAAATCTGGAAAGACGAGTTTACCTTATTATCTAGCACATTGTGAATTGAAGAAGAAGTATTGGATTCATGTCTTTCCCCAAGAGATCTGTGTGAAAGTGAACGCAACAGTCAAGCCTGGAATTTGAACTCAACTTGCCAATTTCTCCTTCTATACCAATAGCCATTCAGTTTCTCTCACATTCAGTTGGAATGTATAGACTCGAATTGGTCAAGTGTCTCTGAAATAGAGACGACTGAAATTAAAATAGCAAGTCAATTAAAAATAGCAGAATCACATAGAGAAGTAAGAGTCTGACAGAAGTAAAACAAGGATGCATTTTCTCAACTGATTTATACTTATACAGCAAGACAATACTAAGAATATTAAAAGACCTACCCGGATTTTTGTCGGCGGAAATAATATTCAGCATTTAATCTCCTACAAAGTAGTCTCTATCTGAAGTCATACACTTTATTCAGTGTTGTTTACACTGATAGAAAACTTCCTTGAACTCATTTTTTTTTTATAGCAAGTAGCTACTTAGCAGTATTTGCTTGAATTTTCTTGACATCATGAAATCTTGTTTGTTTCATGTGGGATTTGATTTTTCAGCAGGAAAAAGTTGCAAAGAGTGAGATCTTGAGAGAATGATGGCTGGTGAATGTTGTACTTTTCCAAATACTACTGTACAAGCTACAGTCTTTGATGGAACATCTGTGATGAAGTGAGATGACACACTTTCCTTCAAAGCATTGCAACAAACAACAGAAGTGGATGAGAATTTAGTTTATATTTGCAACAATGTTCAAGATCAATCAGCGCCAAGTGGTTTAACAATGTCTACTTTAAATCTGTTACAATAGCAACAGTCCCGATACTTTTTGATCAGACTTTGTATGTCATACTGGGCAAAAGATATGGTGCATTAACAATTATCCATCTACCATATGTGCGTTTCTGCCATGAACAGAGAATTCAATTCCAGAGAAATATGCAATATTGTTTGCTAAATCGATTTCTGTACTCTTCGATCACTACAACACGGACATGTTAACGTCATGGGGTAAATGTCTAATATTGTGTAGGGACCTATCTCACCCAACAAAGTGCAGCAACTCGACGTGGCATCAATTCTACAATTGGTCAGAAGGTCTCATTAAATATGCTGTGCTATGCCATCTCAATAGCCTCCCACAGCTCTTGAAGAATCTTCTGTTAGAATAAACCTCTCCATCATTTTCCATAAATATTCGAATATATTCTTGTCGGGAGGATATAGTGGCCACAGTATTCGCGGGAAATCTCCAAAATGCTCTTCAAACAAATTTTGGT
>CAHIKZ030004884.1:3550000-3610000 GCA_903632075.3 Acanthosepion pharaonis
AAGTACAAGACACTCCCGGGGATATAACAGTAAGAGATAGATCAAGTATCCACCATCATAAAGACTGAAAAATAAAATTGACAAAGATTATTGTTTAAGGTTGACGGACACGCATGTCTTAGTTTTTTTTTTTTACGAATTGGTCAAACCCAAATTCAAACAAAAACATTGTTTACAATCGTTATGAGTCTATCGATTGGTGAATAGAATTTTATTATAAATAATTGTCTTGTAAATGGAAATTTTAAAGCATTCTGAATGTAAAAATAAAGAAAAAAGTGTGCAAGACAATAAGAAACACTACCTGCCAAAAAAAAAGTGAAGTTTTGTTGAAATCGGTTGAAAAATGTAGGTAGCCTTTCTGTAATCTTTTAGTTTTACAATTTATGATTTTACTTATTGAATACAGTAAAAAAAATTGCATATTTTGCTTGTGGCGATTCATAATTAGAATTCTGATTTGAATATATTTTCCACTCGTTTCTAATACAAAAAATATTAACTTTATTTGGGTTTATTAATTTATTACAAGTACTGTATTTTTTCCTTAATAATTATCTTCGAAATATTGTTGTTTTTTGTCTATCAGATTTCTTACGTCGGCATTTTTAAATTATTTCTTAATACTTTCTTTTAAATATTGAATTAATTTCAAATAGAACCAATGCCTTATTGATCTGCCTTGTAAAACAGCCCTAAAGTACGTGGAATTATCTTTCCCTAAAGATAAAGAATTATCCGATTTTTCGATTCGTACAATCAGTAGAGATCGTTAGATTATTGTTTAGGTTGACGGACACGCATGTCTTAGTTTTTTTTTGTTTACGAATTGGTCAAACCCAAACAAAAAAAAAAAAAACATTGTTTTCAATCGTTATGATGAGTCCCCCAAATGAATAGAATTAGAATTTTATTATAAACAATTGTCTTGTAAATGGAATTTTTAAAGCATTCTGAATGTATAAATAAAGAAAAAAGTGTGCAAGACAATAAGAAACACTACCTGCCAAAAAAAAAAAAAAAAAAAAAAAAAAAAAGTGGATGTTTTTTTTTATCGGCTGAAAAATGTAAGAAATCCAATCCCATATATAAAGGAACACACACACACACACACAAACAACCTGGCTTTTTTAACCTAAGTCACTCCACGGAATCGCTAAAACAGAGCATAGTCTGATGAAAAAGACGCCAAAGTTTATGAAAACAAAATTTTATCGTCAAAATGCTTATGTTTTTATGAAGAGGATAGACTAAATTTTTTTTTAATTATTTTTTAAAAATTTTTCCATCTTTTTAGAATATTCTAAATTTTGATTTAAAAAACCTTGTTTCTCTTTGTCGCAACAAGGGGTAGTAAATAACAGATAATTTTTAGCGTGTTTTTTTGTATTTACACACATTAATTTGGAAAATCTTGCAAAAATAAAAATAATTGTCAGATGTTAATGACACTTTCAGAAACTATTCACAGATGATCGAAATTATAAATATGTTTTTTTTTTTTTATTAAAGTCATAGCAGAAATATTTTTTTTTATATTTATTAACACCACCATAACTAATTTTATGAAAAACTCTAGAAATTTGAGACCATCGGTTTTAGTGATTACAATAGTTAAAAGCACAAGGTTTTGAAGAATGCAAATCATGTTTTTTTTTTTTTGGCCAACGTACCTGAAAATCAGCTGTGAATTCTAACATACAAAACTCAATAAAACAAATATATTATTTAGTTTCAAATGCTTTTATTTGTTTTAATTTGTTTTTATGAATATGGACAATATTTTCTGAAAGCAAAAATTTTTTAATGAAAATTGAATTTTAATACAATTATTTCTTATTTCTTTAATTTTAAAAGATTTTTTAAAAAAATTTTTAAATTGAATTTTAAAAATATTTTAACATTAGTTAAAAGCAACATCAACCTTTCAAAATGTCCGTGTGAGATTGTCTTGTCTAGCTTTGAAAATTGTATAATTTGGACCAATCAGATTAGCCATGGTAATTAAGAAATGTAATTTTGTGTTTATAGTCGGACAGTCATTATCAAGTACGGAAGACCAACCAGAATACAATTTAGTTGCATTATTTGAGTTCAGCATTGTTCTCCGCTGTTAAGCCCTTTACTTTTGCTAAACACGTATGGAGAAGTTAATTTGAGTTTTCAATTTCAACTGAGAAGGGTACCTACAAGTAACAGTATCATCTTATGAAATTTAACTACTGCTAAACTTTAATTTTAATCTCAGTTATGACATTTTTCCATAAATGAAATATCAAAATTAATAATAAAATGAATGGAAATACAAATAACACAGTAAAATGTAATAAATGTACATAAAATTATAGTATTTTATGTACACTTCTGATAAAATTTCATAAAAAAGGTACCTATATTAATTAGATACCTTTTTCTTATGAAATTTAATCTCACTATTAACAGTCTTATTTTTTAATTTCTTTATATTTTCCATAAAGCATCGTAAATGTAAAAATGAAAGCTAAGTACAAAAAAAAAAAAAAAAAAAAAAAAATTAGAGCGCTGAAAGTTTTCCTTAAAAGTAACGAGGTAAATAATTTGTTCACTTAAATAATTTCACTTCTTTCCATCCGTAGAAAGCATTATCCTCCCGTAAGTTATCTAAAACATCATGAATGTGCCTTTCGTCAATCGTCAATCTGCTTTGTTTTATTTTCAAATTACATTTTTTCGGCGCAGAAGCTAAGTTAAGCTTGGTTCAAAATATTTTAAATAAACAGTATAATTTCTGTTTTTATTAAAATCAGTTTTGAAAAAATGATAATTGATTTTTAAAAGAATATCAAAGTCAGATTTTAATCTTTTTTTATCAAATTGAAAAAAATGATTGAAAATGATTATCTGTCTTTTTTTTTTTTTTTTTTTACTAAAAAAAAAAAAAAATTTTTAACGAAAATTTCAGGCGTGCTAGGAATGATTAAAAAATGTAAAAAAATACCCCCAAAAATACTTTGATCTTTCCTCTTTAATAATAATATGAACATTAGACGATAAAATTTTGTTTTCGTCAAGTTTGGCTTTTTTTTCATCATGCTATGCTCTTTTGTTTACATTTTCGTGGGTGAGTTCTCCCCTTTCATTCTCAATGATGTCTCTTAATCGTGTTTTCAAATTGATTTTGTTAAAAAAAAATTGTGTTTTTCCCATTTTAAGCGCCATTAGAACCACCACAAGGTAATTTTATGTAGTCCTGTGAAGTTTTGTTGAAATTGGCTAAAAAATGTAGGAAATTGATTTATATATATATATATATATATATATATCTATATACATATATATATATATATATATGTATACATACATACATATATATATATATATATATATATATATATATATATATATATATATATGTATACATATATATATATATATATCTGTATATACATACATATATATATATATATCTGTATACATACATATATATATATATATATATATATATATATTCGTATACATACATATATATATATATATATCTGTATATATACATATATATATATATATCTGTATAATATATATATATATAAATGTATACATACATACATATATATCTGTATACATACATATATATATATATATATATACATACATATATAAATCATATATATATATATATATAAACAGTCCAGATCTTGTTGTTCTGATCATATGTATATTGTACCAACCAAAAAGCAGAAGTCAAACAAGGTCCGTCATAACAAGACAAACACATTCATTAAAAGTAATCTGGCCATTACAATGAGAGACTGCTGATTATTCATTTATGAATCAATATAGAAGAATTGTAAATTTAAAATAGAAAACAGCTTTAACATTAATAGTCATGAAGGATCATATTTTCTTCTTTACCAACATTGCTGCTTTTATATCGGCATTAAACTTTGTTTTACGATTGTCAAATTTTAACTTTTGGTTTTGTTCATTTTTACTATTAAAAATCTACTCCTATCCCATCACTGTTAAGTTTCACACATTGTTTTAATCATTTCACTTCAATCAATGCAACAAAGCTACTAAGACGCAAGGGTTACTGAGTATGAAATAATATAAGAACAAGGAAGGCATTATTAAGGAGCAAAAACAATAAAAGACCAGAAATTAAGAAGACAGAAGATAATGATTGACATTGCATTTAAATTTTTGAAGACCAAAGTTGACTGGAAAGCAAGAAGCTGGAAAAGAGTACCAGAAGCAAGAAGTTGAAGTGAAGAAACTCTTAGCACAAAACTTACGGTTATATCTAACTATTACAATTGTAAAATGATGAGATCTTGCTGCTAATCTAGTACAAGACTTAAATTTATAAAGTCAAGGTATCATAGAGGAAATTTCATCAGAACAGTTACCATGTAAGTATTTATAGAAAAGATATAGGAAAGTGGCATTACAGCAGTGGGAAAGTGACGAGATGCCCAGTCAGGATCATTAACATTGCAGATTCTTCTTTGAATTTTATCAAGTATCTCTAAATAGCAGGAGGAGCAGACCATATATGGTGGCAATATTCAAAGCATGGATAACTGTTAGATGTATAAATATGTAAAATAGATTTGGATGAGAAAAATTATCAAGCAGAAGGTACCATACCCTACCATCCTGACAGATACACTAAACAAGCAATCGACCCCAAAATGTTATATTTCGTTGTTTTTTTTAAGATGGCTTGTCGGTATTGACTGAAGCTGCCAAGGTCAAGGTATGCTCACAAAGGGATGAATTCAGGGAAAGATTCCCTTGGACACACCAAAGATAACAACAGTCAGTATTTGCAGGGAGAATCCACTGTTATTTTCCAATAGCAGTTCCGGTGGGGTGGTGGTGCAAATAACACTCTGGTTTGACGTGGCATACAACAGATTATCTGTACCAACCTGATGACACTTACTGTACAGACTAAGAACACCTCTTCTTCCCACAAGTCTTCTCTTATATATCTGTAGTTGCAATATCTAAACAATGGAACATCTGATCTTCGTGCCATCCACATACATGTAGATTAAAATAGACAACAGTATTATTTACTCAACTATACTTAAGTTAAGTAGGTGACTTAATGACAATAGTATCATTTATCCGATTTAGTGATCTCATTACTTCATACAATAAGTCTCATCCCACTCACAGTGCTATATATATATATATATATATATATATATATATATATATATATATATGGAGAAATTATATGATTTGTTAAAATTTCTGAAAATGCCATGATACCTTTTATTCATGTTGAAAAAAATATGGACTGACGGTTTGACTATTTTTGGACACTTAAAGAACATATACTCTAATAATAAGAAATTTGTGTGTCCGAGTAGTTAGAACATTGGCCATAATGAGACTAGTCCCAATCATGTAGACCTGGTTTCAAATCTTAACCTGCTCAATTTTTTGTGGTTGTGACTTTTTAAGGATTTGGGCCTTAAAGCCATGCCATGGGTTGAGCCGAGGCTTGTGAGGAGACAAAATTGTCATTGTGCTCTCTCCCAGAAACTGTAACCTCTTAGCATAGTTGTGGTACAAACAACAAAAGTTGACTCTGTGAATGTTTATGGTACACAATATGTTCCTCAGTAGACATCTTCAACAGATTCAGCTAGCTACCATTGCAGAGAGGTATAATCAGAACAATGAGCCATTATTTTACTCCAGTTATATAGTTAACTGATGATAGCAACTTATCTGTAATGTACACGGTGTATGAATATATATGTCTATGTTCACGTTTATATGTATATATATATAATTCAATAATGCCAAAATCCGCTATTCAGAGCTTCACATGATAACAATCATCAGGTGGAAATATTTATTCTTTCCACTTATTTGTTATCACATGAAAAATGAGTAGCGGATTTGGATATCACTGAATTAATATGATTATATTTAGGCACTCTCGCTTGTGGCATTAAGGCATCAATTTATTCTGAATTTTAAGCTTTTAGCTGATCTTAACCTTTAACTTTTTTTGATTTTCGCTATTTCTATATACAGGTTGATTGAAAAGTAACTCCCCATTTTAAAATACTTATAATTTATTTATTAACTATAATTTTTACAAGAAATGGATATGCGAGGAAGGTGTTTAGTATGAAGTTTTATTTAAAATTTGATATCAGCACCAGATTTTGTGAACAGCTTCTCAATTTTGAAAGTATGGGTACGCATACACAGCATTATCAGAAAATAAGATATTAAATTTAAAGTCAACATTCCTAAAATTAGATTACGGAGAATATTTCCAAGATTTTATAAGATTAATGAGTACTTAAAAATTATATAAAAATATGTTCAGTAAGATTTTTTTAAATTATGCTTTAACAGATAGTTTCTATAGAACAATTATAAATGTGTCAACACCTCGTAAATCACTTGTCAGTGTTATTTTAAACTAAAGTAAATAATATTTTTCAAATCAGATTAATTATACTTTAAAACACCTAATATTCCTCAAATAAAGTTTCAGAAAAGTATATTTGATTTACATATATATATATATATATATATACTAGCAGCATGGCCTGGCGTTGCCCGTGCTTGATTCAAAAATCGTACAACTCATACAGCAATCGCTATCACTTGACTTAAAATATTTTTGCCCTTTCTTGCCTTTAAAGGAGTGCCCTTTGCCGTGCTGATGTTGCTACATGCCTTATTTCTTGCCTATCTTAAACTGCAAATTTTTTCTAAGATCTATACTAAACATTAAATCTGTTATGAAAAAAGAAACTAAACAAAATGAACACAAAACGATCAGCTTTAAAAAAGGACTCGTAACTGGAAAAACCGAATTAAAAAAAGAATGTTAACAACAAATACTTTTTCACACCCAACCCAGTTCTGCAGAATCAGAATCAACATTGAGTTTAAGCAAGCGAATGAGACAATTGGAGTAAAGTGCCAAGCAGATTTAAATTTTTCCCACTTGTGACGAATGCAGCTATCAATTTTTTTTGCATGCTAGTATGCTAGTTAACATTCATGTCAGTCAGCTGTTGGCTCTCACGCTGACCAGTAGAATCTTCCTGCCTATTCGTGGCAACCAGCTATAGGCTCTCACTCTGGTCAGTAGAAAATGGCCGCAAATTACATGAAAACTGCCGTAGAAGCATGAAAAAATTGATTATTTCCACTATCAATGGGAGTTGGGAAATGCAAAGTCAATCTTGGCCTTCCCGCTAACTTGGAGCATGTGCATGTAAATTTTGGTGCAAATCCGTCAAAAATTGCGGCTGTGCATTTGTTACATATATACACACATCCTGCCTTTTATATATAATATATATATATATATATATATATATAATTATTTATTTAAAAATATTTATTTAAATAAATAATTATATTTATGCTCTACTTATGTATCGAGCACTGTTTTTAAAAAATAATAACAAAAATACTAAAGAATTTTGGATTATTTACCTAACGAGTTCTTTCCTATTTTCTATATATTTTCATAAATATATATATATATATATATATATATATATATATATATATATATATATAGTACAGGTAATTGATCAGTTGGTATATCATCTGGGTGGATCTAGTATTAATTATTAAAACTGATCCACAGAGACCATGATATTTTATTTTAACAGAGCATTATTTTTTTTTGCAACAAAAAAATAAAATTACCTCAACATAGAGTCTATTTTGTCGATGATAGCCACGCACAGAATGACTTGAAATAGACTATCTCTATGTTGATGTAATTTTATTTTTTTTGTTGTGATATATATATATATATATATATATATATATAAACTCTACCATGTCATGTCTCTAACCACCCTTATTACACTCTCTGTTAAATTACAAAAACTTACACTACCCATCAATTTTCATTTCATTTTTGGAAGTGCTATCTGATGATCCAGTGTCCTTTAAAAATGTCCTGGTGAAATAAATTATTATAATGGAACCATAAAATGGTCTGTTTTTCTTTAAAATATCCTGTGACTTTTTTTCGGGTCAGTTAAGAGAGCAAGTCTATTATACCAAACCAAGATTTTGGAAGAATTTGAAGAGCAAATATAAGAAGTTATGTCTTTCATACTGCAAGAGGTCCTAGTGAGATCAGCTGATGCATTTCCAGGGCAGCTCAAGAAACAAGTCACAAAATCTGGTGCTAATATCAATTTTTCAATAAAATCTAATGCTAAACACTTTCTTCGCATATCCATTTCTTGTAAAAATTATAGTTAACAAATAAATTGTAAGTATTTAAAAATGGAAACTTACTTTTCAGTCACCCTGTAGATTGCTGTAATGCTTTTAAAACATTTGTTTAATAAACATTAAATGTCCTTTAATCTGACTACCATAAAATATAGATTGACTTATTTTCTTTAATAAACTAAATCATAATTTATTAATTTTCATTATTCTGACTTAAAAAAAAAAGAAAAAAGATTCCTTGTTATGGTAGAAAAAGAAACATTCAAAGCCAGCACAAGGATAACAAAAACAATCAACTTTTGTAATCCAGTGAAATAGTGAAAGTGAAAGTAGAGCATGTGGTGACTGCTACTTTCACCGCTACTATGAATGGGAATATGAGATATCATATAGCCTAAACCTATCACTATAGGCACTTATGCACACACACACAATTTGATTGTATTGGAAAATGATGACAGTTTTTAAAAGGGATAAATCCTTAGAGGATTTTGTCTTTTTAGACTTGTCCAAATGTGGAAAGAGTTGACAAAGCCTCAGTGATTCTTTTAATGTGTCCCATGGCAGGACTTGAGAAAATGAACTCCAAGACCGAGTTGGTATCTATTTTGAAAATCTTTTGATGAAAAGATATAATAATCAAAAAATAGACATTTCAGTAACTATCAGTCATTTATCTCTTATAGAAATGTAAATTTATGCATGTATTAACATATCATCATGCATCAGAGGAAGATGTCTGCTTAATTTTGAAATTCTTAGTCTGTGTGGGAGTCATTGGGTCCTTTAGTAATGTACATTTTACCTTTATATATGAGAGAGAGAGAGAGAGAGAGAGAGAGAGAGAGAGAGAGAGAGAGATCTATCATTCTTCCTCAAGAGTTATAAAAAGAGAACAACAGATATAAACAGTGCAGGCAGAAACTAACACAGCACAGGGACTGTCAGGTTGTTTGGTACTACTCTGTGCGGTTTCTCTAAATGTCTCTCTCTCTCTGTCTCTGTCGCTCTCTATCTCTCTCTCTATATATATATGTATATACATATATAAAGAGAGGAATATATATATATATATATATATATATATATTGAGAGAGAGAGAGAGAGAGAGAGAGAGAGAGAGAGAGAGAGAGAGAGAGAGACAGGCAGACAGACAGACAGAGCATTGTTGATTAAATTGTTTTTCTAAATAGTGGGAGTATTTTGTATGTTAAATAATAGAACTTTTAATTATTACCCCAAAAATTAACGAAAATTTATTGTAATAGACTAGGCATCCAAGTAAAACCTGTATTTTGTATCAACTTACCTGTTTGCACTTCTCTCCAAAATACGGTTTCCGTTGGTCAGTGTATGGCTATTTTAGAGGGTGTAACAGACAGATGAACGAACGGAAGTCACAGAGTTTTATATATAGTTTTCTCAACCTGCTGTGTTTGTATTAACAGTGCCATTATTGTGCATTATATTTTACCAGAATGGTGTGTATGTATATATATATATATATATATATATATATATATATATATATATATATAAGCTAAAGAAAAGATATGCTAAAACAAAATGGCATTTTATTAAATAAAATTTGTTATTTTAATCATTAAATTGTTTTTTCTAAATAGTGGGAGTATTTTGCATGTTAAAGAATAAAACCAACTGTACTTTGTACCCACTTAACTGTTTGCACTTCAATAAGGTCACATAATTTTATATATATATATATATATATATATATATATATATATTTGCTTTCATCAGCTCTAAAGTTTGGTATTCAAATAAAGTTCATTAGATCTAGGTTATAGGTTAATTTTTGTATAATCTTTTGAGTCCTGATATGGTTGTAGGTAGCAGAGCAGGTATCATTACTTCTGGCAAAATTAATAGAATCACAACAAATAGTTGGTGTTCTGCCAGCAGTTTTTAAATGTAAACATAGAAAGCCCTTCACCAGTCAGTTGATTATTACCCCACATAGTTTCTCCATTCTCATTCATGTTGGTATACATCAAAAACTGGTAAAAGCCCACTTCAATCTCACAAGGAAGTGAAAATAAGAACTGCAAATAAATGACGCTGAAATATCGAATATAGGTTCCAACATATTCAGGGGTTCATTCAAGGAGTGGCTCAATTGGAGTGGCTAGGTAAATAACACTTCATAGAACTTCTGGCAGATCAGTTTTTCCCTTCCATTCTTCCTCCTACCAGCTCTGTCCAACAACATCATGATGCGTGGCTGCCAACACAAATAGATGGCTTTGGAACTACTCAAGAATGGTGGATCAGAACTGTCTTCCTCAATCCCTGCAGTGGCTCTTAATAAATCCATAGATGGAAATTCTCAGTGCGTGGTTTTGTTATCCTTTGACCCCAAGAGTTTTCATTTATTTATTTTCTTCCCTTTCAGTCAAGTAGATGCTGCTTAGAAGATTCAGCTTCAATCTGTTGGCCATAAAACATGAAACATAAAAATCACACTTTTCTCTCTATGTGGGTGTTTCAGTCAGTGTTACATTCACAAATCAGAGACTTGATAATTTTTTCTTGTTTTGATGAAATCTACCAAAAATATTAAATTACTTAAATGTCATTTTTTGCCAATCAGGTAGAGGAATATCATTATGGAATCACCTTTGGTAATTGTTACTTTTAAATAAAACATCCCAGCAGGACTCTAAATCTGCATATCAGCAATATGTTGGATTTGGTTAGTCGTCGGCACCTGCTCACCTCAGAATCATCATCCTTTCTTCTTTCTCACTCTCTGGTGGCAGTGGTGGAGATGGCTGTGAAGGATTAGCCTACTCCTGAAGAGTATTCAAAGAGTATTTGACGAGGCCATTCATATGAATTTGATTTTGGTGGGCAACTCTACGCAATAAAGAAACCCACACACTTAGCCAGAACCACTTCCCTCGCAGCTCAAAGAGGATTAAGAGGTAAGATTCTGACAAATCTGGTTGTATCAGGCTGTTACATACTTGGTCTGTCAAGGTTTATCTTTGTTATGCCAGTTTGACTGCTGTTGCCCTCTTCCATTGTTTTGGTCAATGAGATTGTATAGATCTTTGCCTATTCTGCCTTTGGTGTTTTCAGGGTTGGTTGCATTCAGTCTGATCCATCCTTTTTGACCATACTGCCATAGGTGGCCCTACAGGAGTTGAAACTCCAGATGGCTCTTGGACTCGCTGGGACAAGTATGCCCTCTACCATGACAAGGAACAACCATATATATTTTAGACTGGATATCAATTATTCATGAAAATTGGAACCAGCTTATAAGTGAATATTGTTTTTCTTTGGTGTAGATTATGCCATGGCCATTTCAGTTCATCTTAATGAGAGAGAAACAGTGGTAATATATGGTGAGATTGCGAGTGGATATTTAGTATTTTGGGAATATTTCTCAAGAGATATATCTTGTCTGAAAGTCAGGATTTCAGACCAAGTCATTCTCCTAACACCAATTCAAAAAAAAAAAAAAAAAAAAAAATTAAAAATTCACATATATTTAATCATTTACTTTTATATGATCAATTCTCAGCAGTTATTTTTCTGCTTCATTATTGCTTGGAAAGTCATTGCAATCTTGTCGAAATGAATGTTATATAGGCAAAGTTTAACTTGACAATCTTTTTAAAAAAATTACCTACATCGAATGGTGTTCAGGGTCCTATAACACAAAACTCCATCAAATTAACAATTTTGTGCCATAGTGTGCATCCATTTTTGTCTCTGGTCAACTCCCATCATGCTTTACTTTGACTAACACTAACAAAATTTGTCCAAGTGAGTGTTTTTTTTTTTTTAATAAGATCTTGAAATTTTCCTCCCCTTGATTTATCTCTAATTTTAAGATCCTATTTAAAAAAAAACACTCCTTCAGTAGTATTTTAATACCAATGATTGACTTTTGATGATTGATGTCTGATTGAAAGGTGCCTTAGATTATATTTATTTTATTTGATTTTAATTGTTAAATAATAAATTATGATTCCTATCTTTAAGACTTGTTTTATATATATATATATATATATATATATATATATATATATATATATATATATATATATATGTATGTGTGTGTGTAATCTATCAACAAATTTTTTTTATATTTTATTGGAATCTGCCGCAAGTTCATGGATATGATGATTACTTTCACTGATCCCAATCATTAGCAGGAATTTTAATGTTACCAGTACCATAGTGAAAAATTTGAATGTTTCATCCTAGCATTTTTGATACACTGTGTTCCTGATTTAAATTTTGGTGTATCCAGTACAAAATAGAAAGGTTAAAATTAAACAATTTGACTTTGTAGATTGATTTGAATAAATCTTATGTCAATGAATTCTTGCTGCCTCAATATGAATAGATAATTGATATGTAATGAATGGTAAGTCTATGTAAAGATTTACTTATCATTAATGAGGCAAATGCTTATGTTGGATGCTCATGGATCATGAGTACTGTGTTTAGTAAATTACAAATATGCTTTGTATTTTGGCTTGGCACAAGGCAAATTCTTCTGATAATTTCATAGCAATAAAATGTCCATCAATATTCACTTGGGATCTCTGCTAAGATTGAAGCCTAGTTTCACTGACTAGCCATTATTTTTTTTTTCTGTTTGAGTACCGTCTAGCTTCTATCAACTCTCTTCTTGATCAACTGTTTTGTTCATATGCATTATGGAAAAGATTACAATGCATTTGTTGAGTTGTTCATTATTCATATTTTTAGAAGGATATTTTATATTCAGGAGGTCTGCATAATCTGTAGAATCACCGTAAGAAGAATACAGGCATAAAAAATATATTGTTCAACATCTAAAACTGGTTTTGAACAAAATATTAGAATGTTTTATAACAGAGTGAATAGAAAACTTTATGATTTGGCTTTTTACACGATTACTAAGCTAGCTAGCATGTGTGTTATGTCCTGGTGTTACCTCAGACAAAAAAAAAAATGGACCATTCTGTTTTGACTGTGAGGAATTAATAAAGAAAAAGATATAGAGATATTGTTTGGGTTTAGTGAGAAAAAGAAGCATACATAATAGAAAGAAAAAGAGAGAGAAAGAAGAAAGAGAGACAAGGAAAAGGAGAGACAAGGAAAAAGAGAGACAAGGAAAAAGCGAGACAAAGAAAAAGAGAGACAAGGAAAAAGAGAGACAAAGAAAAAGAGAGACAAGGGAAAAGAGAGACAAGGGAAAAGAGAGACAAAGAAAAAAAGGAAGCAGAGAAAAAAAGCAAAGGAAAAAAGAAAGTCAATGAAACCAAAATAAGAAAAAACAGAAAAAAAGAAAGGAAAAAGAAAAGGGAACAAAAAGAAAAGGAAAAGAAAAAAGAGATAGAAAAGCTGATAATAATCTCAGGGAAAATTTTATCAATTTTGAGGTGTTTTCATTTGTACCCTCTTACTTATTTAAATAATTACCCACATTCATAATTATGATTATTATTGCAATATTTTAAAGTTTTTAAGCTCAAATGTTTAATGATGCATCAGTAGAATTACTACAGGTCTTTTATATTTGTTTGATTTTGCAAGGAGCTAAGAATTATGTTTCATCAGAATATTCAAATAAAAAAAAAACAGTTAAATTTTCAGAGTTACTGCCATTTCTTTGTATTTATATAGGAATTGTGTAATTCTGTTGCATTAGTCTTATATTTTTATTCAGATATGAGAGAGACAAAACAAATTTTACATGCCTCAAGGAAATCTAGATTATTTGTTTTAAATTTATGAATGATTATGATATGTCTTTCCATTCAGAACAAACATGGATGGCTGAATGATATAACTGAAGGTCCTGGCAATTGGAAGTTTAATATATAGGTCAAGTAAGACTGAAAAATCATATATTCTACTTTATTTAAAATAAATAAATAAAATATTTAAATGTTTCTGTTCTGATCAATTTCATTTAATTTTTTTTACTTTGTCTTTAACACAATGTGGGATACTTAATAATAAAAAAAGCAATAAAAAATAAAACAAAAAGAAAAAATCCAAATGAAATCGGCTAAGGAAACATATCAAAAAATTCAAGTTTAAAATTTCAATATTCTTTTGTATGCATGTGTAGTTACATCAACATAAACCTCACTTTTAGTCCAATCTTTAGAATTTTTTTCAAATTTTTCCCCAGTTCTTCACATGTGTGTGTGTGTGTGTGTGTGTGTGTGTACACACATGCACAAGCACACACAGAAAGTGCGATGGATAAATTGTCATTTTAACAGATATAGTTACCAAAATTACACAAAAATATCTTTAATACTAAAATCTAAATTCATTCAATAAAATCACCATCAGAATCAACCACAGCCACCAGACGACTTCATATTCTCCTGCATCTCTTCTGGACAGCCTCCTTGTTTAAGTTGGTGAATGTTGTGCTCCCACACATAATAATGAAGGGGGTTGAAGTCTGGGGAGTTAGGTGGCCAGATGCAAGAGGTGATGTGGCTACAGAAGTTGCCTGACAGCCATGACTGGGTTCTCCTGATGTGGAATGGTGCAGAGTCCTGTTGCCAATATAGGGTCTTCCAGTAGCCACCCTCTTGATTCAAGGCAGCACTACCTACTTGATATAGACCTCCATGTTGAGTTAGAGACCTTGTGGGAAGATGTATGGAGGCATAACATCACCATCACTAGTGATCAAGCCAAACACCTTAGTAATCACCATTAGACTTATCCAACTCATTCTGAATCCTCTGCAATGTCCACAGATTGACACACAAACACTCTGAAATGTTTGTATTGGAGCTACTGGTACAAATGCCAAGTAGTATTGCATCATTGTGTTCTTTTTCTCACAGATGGTGCCCAACTGACCCGACTATACTGTGTAGTCAACAGAATCAAAAACAATGCACATGTGTGTGTGTGTGTGTGTGTGTATGTATATATATATATATATATATATATATATATATATATATATTATTAGTAGTAGTAGTAATCTTATAAGTATAAGAAATTATACTCATTTGGAAAACCTTCAGTGTTTTGATTTGCAAATAATCAAACTAATACCAAAGGGAAAAAAAGGTATAAAAAAAGAAAGAACCAAGAACATGCACGTTAGCCGAAAATAGTCTTGTATGCAAGTCCAAAGCCCAAAGAAAAAAACCCTGATATGTGTAGGCAAAATAACTAAATAAAGTGCTTGATACAGTAAGTAGAGCAGACCTAGTTAAAACTAGAGAGCCAGACAAAACTACCAAGGTTTCACCTAAGTGGATCGTCAGGGAAGGCCAGCCTTAACTGACGATCCATTTAGGTGAATATATGTATATAAATCCGACAGTATGACGAAAAATATACAGAAAAAACAAACAAAAATCCTAATATGCAATTATGCTGTTTTAATGTTAATATAATGTCAACGTCAGAAAAAAGGATTGAAGTTTATAAACAGTAAATTCGACCTTGTCTACCGTAAGGTTCTTTGTGGTCGAGACGGTTAAGGCACGTCGGCGTATATGACGGTTCCGTATAGGATGCAGGTTCGAATCCTGTCAAAGAATGAATATTTTCTATGAAAATTTCTCGGACATTCAGGCCGGTAAATGTTATTTAATACTGTTTATCATAAACAGAGCATTTGCTTAAATACTTGTATCTATAAATAACAACGTTAAACATAAAAATGTCTTTAATAAATAAATTGTCGGACCTTGTCCATTTCTTAACATATATATATATATATATATGTCCTTAATTTCAATCCTTCATGAGTTTCTGAGCCTTAGCTATGAATAATTAATGATGAACATGTTATTTTTGTTTATGATCGATTTCATCACAATTCTTCTATTAAGCTATAGAGAGTAATCTTATATTCTTATCACTCACCATAGAGTCCAGTAGTCTTATTAAAACCTTGGAAAATTCCAGTAAGATATTTTTAAGATACGATGCTTCAGAGATTAATTTAACAATTGTAGAATTTTGCTGTTACACTTGGTATAAGTGTGTGTGTGTATATATATATATATATATATATATATACACGCACACACATACATACATACATAAATATATATGTATGTGCATGTGTATCGCTATATATTTATTACTTCAAACATTATTATAGTGGACACTTGGTATCTGAATTTGATGCCCGAGTTTTATTTATTAAACATTGAGTATTACTTCTGTCAGCCTGCCCTGAGGTCAGAACATTCCAGTAATCTCAGTAAAGAAAATGTGTTTTCCAGAAGGTATTGAACATCAAGTTCAAGGCATCAGATTTTGTCCACAATCTGATGGAAAAGTATAGTGTAAAAGAAAGTATTAAATTATTAAAGCCTACATTATAAGATTTGTAACTCTCTCAAATGGGCAAAAATATGTCACTTCTTTCTTACATGTGTTTGCCATGAGAGATCATAATACAAGCAATAGATTTCTTACTTGTTTGTGTCAACATTATATGTATTTTGTTAAATATGATGGACAAGGAAAATTTTACTAATTTGTTATTTTAATTATATTGAAGGGGTTTTGTTTTGAAGTTTTATGTGCAGACTTGGGTGAAATGATCCTACTAGTAAAACCACACAAATAATACATCTCACACAGTCCAAACATGAAAAGAAACTAACAACATCAAAAACAAAACCACCTTGAAAATGGCTAAGGAATATCCGAAAGGACTTGGGACAATGGACGGTGTGGACAGTTTTTGTACTTGCGCATTCCCACCAAATGCAAAATGTAAAAACACTGGGAAAACTTAATAAAAAAATAAAATTGTACTTGTCCATTGTATAATGAAAAAAGTTTAAAAGAAAGGTTGCTGCTGAAATATATATATATATATATATATATATATATATATATATATATATATATATATATATAGTATCAGAGATAAAAGTGTATGTAAATATAAGAGTGGAAACTGAGGTGTACACTAATGGCAACAGATCTGAAAATTGTGTTGAAGCATGAAACAGACTATACTTGGTTTTGTCCTCAGCATCCATTTTTATATTTACATAAGCTCTATCTCTGATATTAAGCACTTTTACCAATAATTATAACACATCTTAAAATTACATTTTTATTTTAAATATATATATATATATATTGTGTGAAAATAAATCAATGAATCTGAGTATATTTTGTCTAATATTATTGATAAATGTGCATGACTACTTAAAAAAATTGTATGTGAAATTTTGAAATGCATTTGATAAAAGTATAATGTTATTGTTGACTAAACAAATAAGAACAATAAAATTATTTAATCAACTCAAGAGTTGTTCAGTTAATATCAGCAAGTGGGTGTGTGGTTTGGGGTTTTTCTCCGAACATGCATTCTTCTCCTTGTGAGGGAATAAAGACACTCATCGTCTTCTGTTGCAGCTGGTCATTGATTTGTCTCTTGTGTGGACATCCTAAATGCAGCTAGATCAACTATTTATTAACAGCTCACCGACATCTATTGATATCTGATGTACGTGTGGCTAGAAGGTCACCTTCTTGGTCAATCTGCTGATATACCTGGCTTCTTTGAAGCTCTGGTGTGACACTGAATGCAAACTATTTTTGTGTCATCTGGATTGAGCCCAGAACATATTGTTGTCATCACAGATCAACCTCTCCTAAAACACAATTCAACTGAGAAAATTATTTACTATTTCTGGGCATGAATTACATACATAGCCATTATTTACTTATATACACACATATGGAATGGCAGAAAGGCAAATAAAGTCAAAAGATGCTAATTTAGTAGTAAAATCTAACACAAACTCTTGATAATACCAATCCCAATCTGTTCAGAATTCAAACAAATAAATTAAAGAGACCAAAAGAAAATCAAAGATTTTCATTAAATATACTGTTCTTGTTTTGGAGACTATTATAACAGAGATGTTTGAAGTTTAATTATTTATGATTAAAAGTTATTTAAAGAAATTATTCAAAAATGCTTCCAGCAAAATTGAGGAGTTTTTCCATTAAGACAAGTACTTGGGATTTTATTTTTTAAATGCCACAGGTGATTGTGGTTCTCGACAGATTCCTTTTCTTCTCAGTAAATTAGTGTGACTTATTGGGAAAGATAATGGAGTGGTCTCTTTACCTTCACATTGTTTTAGTATTTCAGTTTTTTCTTTACCCTAGTCCCAAGGTTAGAGATCCCAGTTTACCCTACTATTATACTTGTAGCAGGATTGAGTAATATAAGAGTTATTAGCATGAGTTAAGATACTAGCCAGTTATGTTCACTTTGCTCTTGGAAAAGGCATGAACCTATCTCTTCATCTCACATTTATGGGTTAAATAAATGGGTAGACTAGACCCTCTATTAACTGTTGTAGGGGATGGAAAACTTTGAATTCAAAGCAGAGTAGAATGCAATGGAAAATGACTCCAGAATTTTTCTAATAATTCATATCAATTATCGTATATATATATATATATATATATATATATATATATATATATAATTTATATATCAAAAATAATATTGGTAAAATGAATGACAAAGTGGAAAAAGTTTACTTGTGATGCATTTCACCATTCACAACTTTATCATAATAATTTATCTTGGGATGATTACACATGCGTACTCGCCAGAAATGCCAGAAATTGTTTATTTTAATTTTTTTTCTTTTATTTAGTCAGTTTAATTTACATTCTTTTTATTTTTGTTTCCATCACTTTTGTTAGTAGATCTCTCACACTGTGGTAATAGAAGAGCTGCTAAGAATGGTGAAATGTTGTAAGAGCCAGGGTGCAAATTTACTGTAGATGACTTTGTGATGAAGGCATTCTCTACATATTTACGTCATAGTAAATTGTTTCCTATTGATCAGAGTCGTTTTATGTCAAACTTGTGGTCAGTCTTATGAGAAGCAATCAATACATTTGATGTATAGTTTTATATAATGTCACTTTTGGGTTCATATAATCTTTCATTTAGATTCCTTGAGGTTTGTCCTATGTATTTTGTGTGACATTTATTACAGGCAATGGAGAAAAAATTCCACCTTCAGTTTTTAAATTATTGTTGTGTAGTATATATATATATATATATATATATATATATATATATATATATATATATATATATATATAATTTTCTGATCATTCTGTTTGCACATGAAAATCTTAGGTTAGCAGTTTCTGAAACACTTGTCTGGCACCAATGTTAATACTGCATAGAAAGTCACATATTTTTCCCTGCAAAAGCATTAAATATAATTTTTTGTGGGGTGATACATTTAGTCCTTTAATAATGTCCTTTTCTGAATAATGTGATATTTACATTGATGTGATTACACAGGCGCATGAAGGAGAGCAAACACTAAAATTACTCTATCACCAGTAACAAATACCACAAGCAATATATCAGAGAAACCTCAAGCAATTTAAATAAAAGATAATATGAACACAAAAGGGATCTTTTACAAAACAACACATTTAAGTGCATAAGTTTCTCACCATAATGAATGTGACCATGAGTTTGATATAAAAAATGTTACTTTAATCAAAAGAAAAAGCAATTTATTAAGTGTATAAAGTGTGTTTTAATTGCTAGATTTTCCATAGTAAATTTATGTTCAGGTTCTTACAAAATTTCACCTTTCTTGGCAGACCTTCTATTATCACACTGTGTGATATTTAATAATGTAAATAAACTAAATGAAATTGGTTAGATTATTATTTACCCAAACACATTAAAAAAATTTCAGCATCTCCTCTATTCATGTGCATTCACAACATAAACATCATTTTAGTCCAATGAAGTCCTAAATGATGAAATACTTTCCACTGTCAAAGATTTTCCTAAAATTGTTCTGACATATAAAAATTTATATATCTTTTTCTCATATATATATATATATATATATTATGCTTTTCATTCAATGGACTTCATCACTTTAGAAGAGATGAGGGATACTTAAAAAATAAAGTTTATGCTACAAAATCAATGAAAGTTTCCATAAAGAAAGAATGCAGCCAAATACTTATTGAAATGCTGATTGTTGCTAATAATTCTATTGCATTGCATTGTCAGCAATATCAGCATCATAACAAACATTAATATGAAAACATTCGATGACAAAATCCAAGGTGCATGCATTTATAATAAATACTGTTTTCAAATGCATTATTTAAATTAGATATAGTTGGGGCTAGTCGCTTGAATTATTTCTCAAGAATGCATCAAAATATGTATACACCATATATATATATATATATAAGATAGAAATGATAAGATATTATAGCTAGCTGCTCATTTTCAAATATACCTGTCTCTTAGTATGGCATTGTAATCTCTATTGCAGACATCTACCCTGGCAAATTTGTTTTTCTTCAATGCCCACAGACCCAGTCTGTGTTTTTTTTTCTTTGACTATACTGAACAGACCATAGTTACATTTTCTCAGAGAAAGTGATTGACTTGGCATGTTCAGGTAGCTGAACAAGGCCAGTATTCACAGACCATCAGTCACAATGACTTGTAACCATGGTAACACAGTCATTAATGACTTCCAAACAGCTTTGTCTACACTGTTTCACTCCCAAACCTTGGATCAACAAATGATATGCTTTTCAGGCATTTTACAATAGTGCAGCATGCTTGGATCATCTCCCAAGGCTGATATTGTTAGAAAATTACCTCCTTGACAATATCAATCATGGGGAATTAGACATTAATTAACTCTCTTGTCATTATTTTCAAAGTAAGACAGCAGAAATGGTGTTGAAGCAAATAAAACATTTAAACATTCTTTTCACTAAAACTTATCCTTTTTATATGTGAAGACTTTCAGGCTTTTGTCACAAGACAATATACCAATTCTTCAATAGCCACATCAGCTATCAGTATGCTGGCAGCTAGAATAGAATGCTTTCTCAGGAAAGTTCCGGCCAACAATAGTTACACATAAAAGATCATTTGTTTAAAAGTCTAGGTCAAAATTAGTTAAACATGCCCACATGGGAACATTAAATATATAAATCTGTTTTGGCATTTGTGAAAATCTGTCTATATATTTTTAGAAAAATCCATCATTTTTTTTATCATTTCACGACAAGCAAGGCAATATAGCTACTAAGATGAAAGTGATTACTGAATGTGAGAGAATATGTTGAATGATTAGTCACAGTCAAATGAAAAAATAAGTAAGAGAATTGTCTAACAAACAGAACTGACACTTTACAATAAGCAATAACAAGAAAAAGAAAAGAACAGAGTAAAAGATAATATAAAGCAAGTAACAATATTAAAATAGTTATAGAAAGGCTCAGGGAACCTACATTATGGTGGTGGGAAAATGATTGAAGATCCAAGTCATTACACAGGGCAAATAGATAAATACACTGATTAAATTTGTCTTCTCTGCCTGAAAGTATAACAATGCTACTGAGCTATGATTTATCCGAAATCATTATTGCTATTAATTTTACAAATGATTCAGAATATTTCATTTTCCATACATTTTTCTGAAACATTAATGTCTTGGACACCTCAACATGGTGTAATGGTTATTAAGCTTGTTTACTAGATCAATTATGACTGAGTATTGAGATTGATCCTAACTGGGTGTCCCATACTTTAGTCATTGTGCCAAAACTATGCTTAGAAAGGAATTTGGGCACTTCATGTGGTGTAATAGTTAGCATGCATGTCTCCCTAAATCAATTATGACTGAGTGGTGAGTTTGATCCTTACTGGGTGCTCCACAATTTAGGCCTTGGGCCACATGTAAGCTACACTTAGAAAATCATTTTGTGCACTCAAAGGGGTATAATGGTTAGCAAGCTTATCTTGCTAAATCAATTATGACTGAATATTGAGTTTGATTCTCACCGGGTGCTCCATAATTTAGGCCTTGTGCCACGTTGGAAAATCACCATTAGTGTCTAAAACTGCTTTTCAAGTTTTAAAAAACTATAGGTCGTATTCTCAAAATGAAAAACTATCAATACAAAAATGTTTACCATCAGAAAATAAATCTAAAAGATGTTCATTTTATTAAGTGATCAGATAAAAATAAGGAACCAGGAATCTTTAAAATATAATGATTAGCCCCTTCTTTAACACCTGATTTATCTGCCACATTTTATTTTCTGTTGTTGATCTTGTCATATGTTGTTTGATGAGGTAGATATAAACATTGTTTTGTTGTAACTTGTCTGATTGCACCGGATGTGATTGCTAACTTTGTAATAATTATTCATCCTGTTAAAGCATCACTGTCTGCCAGCATTGACAGTTAGTGAGATCATCTCAGCATGCAAAAAAGGGGGAAGCTTTTTTCTCTGTGTGACCCTGCAGCTGACTATAAAGTATATCTTAATATCCTATGGGGAAGACAGATACAATGAGACAGAGATATGACAAAGATAATTGTTCAGCATTTAAGTTGACCTTTTTTTTTATTATGTGAGTGCAAAAAATTCTAGCAACCTTTTGCAAGTGAATTCTAGAACCTTTTGTTCAAAATAAAACAATATTATGCTGAATCTAACTTTCAACAATGAGGATCCTGGAAATTTTTGTATACAATTAAAATCTATCTTATGAGATCTTCAAATATTTTCAGATGCAAAATTATGAGAGAAAGCTATTGCTTTTAAAGGGCTTAAAACAAGTCATCAAATTGTCTGCCAACTTTTGTGGGATCCATGATCAAATAAAAGACCTGCACTCAAAGTATCACACCCCAAACTTTATCTTGATCGGTGCTTTCCAAGAGAATGTATGAAATAGTGAACTTGATAATGAATTCAATGAAAATTGGAATGGACCTGACCGCAAGCTGCTAATACATAGAAGTAGCCTAGACTTTTTGAATTTAATTGCAGTACTAGACTGGCATCAAGATCTAAACAGTTTACAGTTTAGCTGGTTAGATATAATCATAAATTCTATGTTAACAGTTTCTTCTCTCGCACTTCTCTCTTGTGGAACTCTCTTCCAGCTCCATGCTTTCCAGCCAACTTCAATCTGCAAAAATTTAAATGCAATGTCAATCGCTATCTACTGTCTTCCTGATTACTCTTTTCTCTTCTCATTCATTCTTAATGTTTCTGTTCATAATTCTTCCATACCCAGTAACCATTGTGTCTTAGTGGCTTTACTGCCTTGCTTGAGATGAAATCGATTAAAAAAGAAAGAAAAAAAGCCAGCATAAAAAAGCATCTTTCAAAGGGACTATCCTCACTACCATTCCCCATAGCGAAGATGTCATCGAACTATATACAAAAGAAATGCTATTTAATTTTACAGATTCACAAGGCAATGGGATCCGTATCTTCAGTTATGATGAAAGAATTAAATTTATATTGAAAAATCTGCAATGCTATTAATGAATATGGAGAAAGAAGAAACAATTGAAGGAATGGAATTAGCTAACCAGAAAAACATCAAGATGCCCAATGGGAAAAAAAAAAAACCTGCAAGTACGTAGACGTTTTGGAAGAAACAGATGAAGTAAAATGCCAGAACAGAATATGTCTGAGCAGGAAAACACTAAAGATCACATCCTATGCCAGAAAATGCATAAAATTTCATACGACATGGGATTGAAATCAAGCAAAGTGAAAACTGTATGAGATTGCAATCAAGGGAGGTAAAGGCTATGTGGGACTCATATCAAAGGTAACAAAGGTTATGTGCCACTGAAAGGAAGCAAAGGCTATGCAGAAATTAAATCAAGGGAAGTGAAGAGTATGTGGGACTAAAATCAAGAGAAGGGAAGATGATGAAAGACTGAGATCAAGGAGATCAAAGGCTATGTGGGATTGAAATCAAGGAAAGTAACGACTGAAATCAAAAGAAGAAATGGCTACATAGAAAATAAATCAAGGAAGTTGAAGGATATATGACACTTAAAAAAGAGAAAGAAAGCTGTGTGAGATTGAAATCAAGGAAATGAAGGATATGTGGGACTAAAATCATGGGAATCAAAGGCTATGGGACTGAAATCAAGGCAATTGAAGGCTACCTGTGACTGAAATCAAGGGAACAAAGGCTATGTACCACCAAAATTAAAGGAATTGAAGACTACATGATACTGAAGTCAAAGGAAGCAAAGGCTATGTGGGACTAAAATCAATGGAAGCGAAGGCTATGCAGAAATTAAATCAAGGTAATTGAAGTCTATGTAGAACTGAAATCAAGGGAAGGCTAGAGAGACTGAAATCATGGGAAGAAAATGTGGTGCAGGACTGAAATCAAGGCAACAAAGACTATATAGGACTGAAATCAAGTGAAGCAAAGGCTACTTGGGATTAAAATCAAGAGAAGCAAAGGTTACACAGGAGTGAAATCAAGGCAAGTAAATGCTATGCAGGACTGAAATCAAGGTAATTGAAGGCTACGTGGGACTGAAGAAAATGGAAGTGAAGGCTATGTAGGACTTAAATCAATGAAACAAAACCTATGCAAGACTTAAATCAAGGAAAGTAAATGTTATGTGTGACTGAAATCAAGGGAAACAAAGACATGCAAAAATTAAATCAAGAGAAGTAAACAAAACACAGGACTGAAATCAAAGGAATTGAAGGCTATGTACCACTGAAATCAATTGCAGCAAAGGCTATGCAGGAGTACAATCAAGTTTAGTGAGGATTATGCAGGAGTAAACATGAGGGAAGCAAATACTATGCAAAACTGAAATGGAGGGAATCAAAGACTATGCAGGACTGAAATCAAGGGAATTGAAGTCTACATGGGAATGAAAAAAATAGAAGTGAAGGCTATGTAGGACTGAAATCAATGAAACAAAACCTATGCAAGACTTAAATCAAAGAAAGTAAACATGAGAGAAGCAAAGACTATGCCAAAACTGAAATGATGGAATCAAAGGATATATAGGACTGAAATCAAGGGAAGCGAAGACTCTGTGGGACTGAAATCAAGGGAAGCGAAGACTCTGTGGGACTGAAATCAAGAGAAACAAAGGCTATATGGAGCTGAAATCATCGGAACAAAATGTGACATGCCACTGAAAGGAAGCAAACAAAATTAAATCTAGGGAATTGAAGTTTATGTGGGACTGAAATCAAGGGGAGCAAAGGCTATAATGAACTGAAATCAAGGGAAGCGAAGGCTATATGGAATTGACATCAAGGGAAGCAAAGGCTATATGGAACTGAAATCAAGGGAAGCCAAGGTTATATGGAACTGAAATCAAGGGAAGCGAAGTATATATGGAACTGAAATCAAGGGAAGCCAAGGCTATATGGAACTGAAATCAAGGGAAGCCAAGGCTATATGGAACTGAAATCAAGGGAATTGAAGGCTATATGGAACTGAAATCAAGGGAAGCGAAGGTTATATGGGACTGAAATCAAGTGAAGCAAAGGCTATATGGAGCTGAAATCAAGTGATGCATAGGTCATGTGCTGCTAAAATCAAAAGAAACAAAGGCTATGCATCACTGAAATCAAGGGAAATGAAACTACACAAGACAGAAGAAAGAAACTCTAATAACTGTATTAATGCTCAGAAGAATGAACAAAGATTCTGACAATACAAAAAGTAAAATTTTAAAATGCATACACTGAATTCTATAGACACTTCAGAAGACAAATTGAAGAATTTTCAGATAAAACTAGATCGAAATAACTACACAGAGCAAATCTGAATAGGTAAAGGGAATTACTCAATAGCAGCATCAAAATAAATGCAATAATCAGATATATAAAAGCTAAGATAGATTGGACACAAGAAAATGGCAAATGTAGTCTGTGTGGAATTAAAGGTAAGGCAGTGATCTACATAAAATGAATGTTGTAAATTATCTGAGAAAAATAGGCATAATTGGTTGGAAACTGAGAATTATGCAAATGATTATATTTTGCATACACAGACGAGTGCTATCTGTGCAGATAAGAACGTGTTCAAGAGAATGGGACATAAAATCTTGTGAGTCTCTTATTCAGATGGATGACCCAATATGGACCAGCAGACCAATCACAGATGATAATAATAATCACAGATGATAATAATAATATATAATAACAAGAACTTACCAGATATTAGATTTGGTTGCCAACAGAATAGATTTGAAAGAAACTAAAAACATACATATCTTGATTTTGACAGGTGTGTAGAAGAGCCAAAGTGACAGTCATGACAATCATTATCAGATCACCATGGATGATCCTGAAATGACTTGGATAAAAGAGGGGAAGAAATGGAAATCAGGAGAAAAATCTGAACGACTGCATTGTTGAAAATAACTAGAGTTCAAAGAACATAGATTTATTGAAGGGACATGCACTCAGTTAATCTTAAGTGTATGAACACCAGTGATCACTGGTCTGGTTGATTGAATGATTTATTTTCTATGAACTATTAACCACTTGCAGGTTATTTAAAGCCAGAAAATATTTAAAAAATTTCTTTTTTGGAGATAATAATGGCTTAGGGAGTCTTACTATTTAACCCTTAGCTGGGGGAAAATAATAACAATAACAACAACAAAGATAAAATAAAATACCTTCTCATAGATATGATAGTGCTATCAGATAAAATATATGTTGAAGAATATTACAAATATGTGTAAGGAACTTGAAACTGTAATTGAAAAATATGTTAAAACCACTGTTATAGCTATAATAATTGGAGCATTAGGTACAGTCATAATAACTACAGACACAAATATTAAATACCTTCAGGTTATTTAGAAAAGATAAAAAAAATATTCACTGTATCTAACTGCTCATCAACTCAAGAGAGTATTTTCAATCTAAAGAACATATTAGCACTGAACATGTTCAGTATCACTTAATATCAGAATATGTGCAAACAGATTGCATCTATTTACTACCTTGACTATCTACTAAACAGACATAATAATAATAATAATAATAATAATAATAATAATAAGCTTGTCATGATAGAGTAGGCTAATATCTGCAGTGGAAAATATGCAACTTTTAGGGAAGGAAACTGCAAGAAACTGGTATGACCATCACCCAGACCCGGTTACTGAAATAGGACCTGTAACAATTTTATGGGACATTACAATACACACAGACAGAACAATTAAAGTCAATTGCCTGAACACAGACCAAAAGAACAGAATGTGCATTACTATTGAGATGGCAGTCCCTGCAGATATCATTGAAGATCTTCATAAAAGGATCAAAATAGAGATTTTGAGGTGGAAATCTAAAAAAAATGTGACATCAGTAATTCTATTTGTAGTTGGAACCCTGGATTGTGTGAAAAAGGTTGCGATAGACTCACTGAAAAGATTCCTGGTAGCCCATGACTTAAAGAAATACAAAAAATTGTACTCAAAAGTACAGCTCACATATTAAGAAGAGCTTTATCTATGTAAAATGCACGTGATCTTAGTAATTTTTTTGTATTTTTTTACAAAAATGAATAGTGGAAAATTTCATGAAACAATTTTTGATCTTAGGTCTGTGGTTAGGAGGCAGAAGGAAATATGTATACAACAGAAACCCAAGGAAATAGTAATAATAACAATAATAATAATGTGACATCGAGGACATGAAGTGGTTAAATATTGATTCTGAGTAGAAAATGGAATATATATATATATATATATATATATATATATATATATATATATATATATATATATACACACACACACACACACAGAGAAAGAGAGAGAGAAAGAGAGAGTGAGTGTGTGGAGATACTTTCCTTGATGAAAATGGGACAGTCTGGATTTCTTCTCTCCTAAAGTTTATTTTTCTTATCTATCGAGAGTCTGGCATACCAACAAAACAGATTTGGAGAACAATTTTATCGCTTCTTTGAGAATTTAAGCAAACAATTATATTTTTGTTGAGGAAAACAAATTGAGAAATGAAAAGAAGGCAACGAGCTTGGTGTATGTTATGAAAATCGATCCTGTCATGAAAAGCATGTAATCTGGTTTGTGTTTTTGCTAAAGACAGCGATTAGCACATGGATGTAGAACAATTTTCTCTCTCCTTTGAGAATTTAGGCAAACAAATATATTTTCATAGATTAAAACAAATTGGGGAATAATTTTAACTCACATTCAAAAGGTTAAATGCGATGGTTTCAGGAGTTCAGAGACTTGAGCTGAGAACCTGTATCTCGATGATCCACGCATCTATGGAACACCTGAGTATGCCACCAAATTTTCTTGATTCCGAAGAACTTTGAACACAAATTATTAGGCGAAGCACAGGTTTACTGTAGAGATTGATGAGGGAAGGGTTAATTTTTGTTGTACCAAGAGCTATACTATAGTATCAATTGAAGATTAACGCCATGAATCTTTCGTTTTACTTTTTCATTGTGAAGATATTTATCTTCCTTAATATATCACCACCATGGCTTGAATCAGCACTGTGATTACTATGACATTCGATCTTCCACTGCTCTAAGATCAAGAAAACAACGTAGGCAGATTTGGCGTGGATCAAAGCAGCCAAAGACCAAAAACCAGCTTGGACCAGCGTCAGCATTAATCAACGCAGAGTTAGTCCCATGGTTAAAACATTGTTCTAAGACCCACAGGACTGGATCACTAAATGTGGTTACAACACCGGCAACAGGCGAGGTTATAATAATATCACTCATGCTTTAAATAAATACAAAACATTGTTCTCAAGTACAGCTCACACCTTATGAAAGGCTTTATCAATGTAAACTGTCTGTGCTCTTAGATTGTTCTATTATTATTTTTAGAAAAATGTTCAGTGAAAATATGATGCCATTATTGACCTTGGATCTCTGGTTAGGACTTAGACAGAAATGAATATACAATAGAAATCAGTGATGGTGGTGGTGGAATGGTAATGATGATGATGATGATAATAATAATAACAAAACCTATAGAGAAAACAATATCACAAGAAGAATTATGAGAATTCTAGAAAAAAGATATGAAGAAATTAACAGAATTATGAAGCGGATGCAGAATGGATAAAAGAGAAAAAAAGAACCAGGAATGGAGCAACATAGACATTTGAGGAAATGAAAGGAAAAAGTCAAGTCACCAGGGAAAGGTAAAATACCTAATTTCTAGTGAAATGTATTTACATCTAAACAAACCATAATCAAATTTGTTCTTTGATGCTATCAACAATCTGAAACAAAATCTAGAATAGCTGACCGAAGGTATTACATATTTGATTCCTAAAACTGATGACACAGCTAGCCGCCAAATTTACAGATCTGTTACTTGCTTATCCCCAATCTACAAAGTAATAACATCAATTATTAACTGAAGAATATATCTATTTCTTGGTAGTAAAAACTTTCTTCCCTGAAGACCAAAAAAAATGCAAGAAAGGATCAACTATATATTACTGGAAAACTGCCATTCAAAGAAAAAGAGAAATCTAGGCATTGCTTAGATCGACAATAAAGAAATATTTTTCATCGTGTTCCACATGAATGGATTACAAAGACACTAGAATTAATGAAAATGTCTCCTTTTCTCATGAATTCTTTCAAATCCAATATGAAAAAGTGGAAAACAATTTCAATCGTAAAGCTACTGTAATTGTGAAATAAAATGTAAAAACAGCCAGATCTAGAAAGAAATATTTCACAGAATTTTCCAGTCGCCTCTATTGTTGTGCATTGGATCAAATGAAATAAAATAATCTAACTGATCAATTCAGAAACCACTTATTTACATGGACGGCATAACTCATTTTTTGAAAAGTAATAATTACTTAGTTTTGTTAATAACAATAAAAAAAATCAATGATCGTATCCTAATGAAATTTGGTTAAAAAATGAGCTCAGGCAAAGTTCGAAAATGGCAAACTGGGAGAAAGAAAAGGGTAATGTTTAATTTTCATCTCTGAAAAAAAAAGGTGTGTCAAAAGGAGGTTATTTTCCTTGACATTGCAACCTTCACTGCTTGGCAATGTTCATTGTTTTAAAAAAGCGATGATTAGGTTTTTAATAAAACCTAAACACATGAAAGTGAATTTATATCTTTTCTTTGTTCTTCAGAATTTACAACAAGAGAGCACTATTTATTTATTGGATTTTTTATTTACATGAATAATTTTATGTTTATAACATTCTAAAACTAATGTAGTATTTATCATTTAGCAATTTATAAAGAAATAAACATGGAAACAATTTTTATTGAAATGGTTTACCAAAACATCGGCTTATTTATTAAATATTTATAAATTTATGAATAAAAAATTGCTGTGAACTCTCAAAAATAAAGTAAATGTATAAATTCACTTTTATCATATGTTTAGGTTAAAAATCTAATCATAACTTTTTAATGCAATAAAATTTGCCGAGGAGTGAGTTAAATAATAGCGGTGTCAAAGGAAAAACCGTCCTTTTGACACAACATTATTTTGTGGGCACGAAGGTTAAACGTTGCCGAACAAAGGCTATAAAATTGACACCTTTTTAAGGTAAGTAACCTTTTCAGCTCCTTTATCTCGAATGTAGCATTTAAACAACCATTATTCTAATAACAGCAGCACTAGTAATGATTACATAGAATAAGGATACATACATTAAGAAATTCCCAAGAAATGCTTATCTGGAATATTCATGAGTACTGCTCGGATACTCAGAAAAAATTGTCTCAATGGAAACGGCACAATAATTTTAACCCACACCTTCCTTTACCTCAGATCCCAGGTGAAAGATTTTGCAAAGGATTGTACGAAACAGCAAAGAAGAAGAATGATGATGATGATGATGACAACACGGTAACAGAAAAATATTCAATCAGGAAAGAAGGCTGTAAATACATTTAGTAGATACTGCATAAAACGAAAACAGAACCCAAGAGCCAAATATTGAACAAGTATATGAAAAAGAAATCCAAGAATAAAGCTCATAGACAGATGAAACAACGCTGGCAAGAAAAAAATGGCCAATATCCAGAACGTGCTAATAAAGCCAATGCTGATAAAGTTAACACTTGTTGATGGTTACGAGTATCTGGATTAAAGACTGAAACAGAAGGCTTTGTCGTTGCAGTTCAAGACAAGAGTCTTTTCACTAGGAACTTTCAGGCAAATATTATACATAATAGCGTGGATCCAAAATGCAGTTTCTGTAACAAATATCTAGAAACCATAGACCCTCTAATCTCATTTCAAGATGATCTGAACTTGCGCCAAATGAATATAAAAATCGTTACGATAGAGTGGGGCGATATTTCTACTGGACAATTTGAAAAAACACTTTCATAAAAGTGTTAACACACAATGGTATGAACATCACTCAGCATCGGTTACAGAAATAAAAGACATCAAAATTCTATGGGATTACACCATCCTTACAAGCAGGAAGAGTTAAGCAAATGGGCTGAACATAATTGTCAAAAAGCGAAAAGAATAAAAAAAACTTGCCTACTAATTGATATGGCTTGTCCAGCCGACTGTATAAGTATAAAGAGCTCGAAATTGAAATAAAAAAATGTGGAAATTGAAAATAAGAATAATACTAGACATAGTAGGTGCGCTTGGATGATAAGAAAAAGAACACAACAACACATTGAAAAATCCCTGGAAATCCCAGCTTCAGAGAAGTACAAACAATTGTCTTGATAAGTCCAGCCCATACACTAAGAAGAACTTTCTTCATATAACGCTAGTGATGTTATGGAACGTGGAAAAACAAATAAAGCAATGTAGCCATAACAACACACCTGTACTTGCCTTAGATCTTGCTGCAGACACGGTAGATAGTGTGACCCTGGCAGAAATAATAATAATAATAGTAGTAGTAGTAGTCCAGAAACAGTTGACCATCTTGTATCGGGCTGCATCCCCTGAATATAAAACACAGCATGATAGAGTGGGCCAATATCTGCACTGGAAAATCTGCAACTTCTAAGGAAAAGAAGAAACTGAAAGAAATTGTTATGAACACTGCCCAGACCCGATTACGGAGATAGGACCTGTTACAATTCTATGGGATTACACAATACACACTGACAGAACAATCAAAGCTAATCGCCCAGACATCGTCATCAGAGACCAAAAAGATAAAAAATATGCCTTCTTATTGACACGTCAGTCCCTGCAGATTGTAATGTATTTTCGAAATTCTTTAAAAAAACTATCAAAATATATTGACCTTGAAATCGAAATCTTCAAAATGTGGCACATGAGTTCATCAACAATTAGATTTGTAGCCCTAGAACTGATTGGAAAAGGTTCCAACAAATTCATTGAGGGGATTCCTGGTAGCCCATCCCCCAAGAAATACAAAAAAATAGTTCTCACAAGTACATCCCACACCATATGAAGGGCTTTACCTATGTAAAATATGTATGATTTTTTTTCAAAACTGCTCAGTGGAAAATGTCATGATGCCATCTGACCTTAGATCTCTGGTTGGGAACCGGAAAGAAATGCGTATATGCCAGGAACCAAAGGGAAATAATAATAATAATAATAATAAGAAGAAGATGATGAAAAAAAAAAATAAAATAAAGAAGCACCCCCCCCAAAAAAAAAAATCATAAGTAAACGAAAACTGGAGAATTATTTGAACCTTGCCAGAGAACTGAAGTAATTGAATATTAAAGTGTTAAGAGTGCCAATTTTTATGGAAGCGCTTACAGCGATCCTGAAAAGCGAAGCACAAAGGCTGTATGAATTGGAAATCAAGAAAGAAACTAAAAACAGACACAATACTGAAGAGAGTGCCGGAGTATTAAAAAGATTACTGCCATTTAGTCTCAGGTATAATCACTCACCAGATACTGGTGTGAATGCTCAATGAATATAGTAAATATAATAAACTAAAAGTAAATAAATAATACTTGAATTCGCAGTTCTGTTGAAGACAGCAGCATGGTAGAAGGTTGTAGAGATTTCATCTCGCTTCTTGGTCATTTGTAAAAGTTGCCATTTACTGAATAAACGGAAAATGAGATCGATGGAAACAAACAACTTAAGTTCTCTTGAAAGCTCGTTAAGTTCATAAGACCGAACAGGGAAGGATAGATTGAAACAAATATCATTAAGATCGAATAGATGAACATTGTTCGATGAAAGGCAATAAAGGGAAAGGAACGAACAGATCAAACGGCCAGCATGGAACTGGCATAACATGAAACGTTGGCTGGCACGAAGAACTGATAAGGAGCAAGAATGTCTTTGAGATTTTGTATTACTTGACCCTTCTAGAAAATCTTTCAATCACCAGGTTGTGAATGTAAATAAACAATTATGAAACGAAAGATTCATATGAAATGGAAGATCTATTCTAACCAAATAACTAAATATCAGACTTTTTCTTTTGGTCTGGGTAGAATTTCTTGTACATTATTTCCCGGATATTTTATGTTAATTCATCCCAAATAATGGAAAGTTACATATCACAAATATTAACTGAAACCAAGAAATGATAAATTTTAATTTTTTTTTTTTATTATTAAATTTTTAGCATTCTTTTGAAATTATAAATTTGAATCAAAGTTTGGTTTTTATTAAATTTTTAGCACATTTTTGAAATTATAAATACTAATGAAAGTTTGTTTTTTTTTATTAAATTTGTAGCACTCTTTTGAAGTTTTAAATTAAAATTTGTTCAGCTTGCCTCGCAACATCTCCAACCCTTAAAATGAAAAAAATCACCAAAACTAAACATTTTGTAAGCGTGGATGATATTTGAGGTACTTACAAAGAATTTTTTACAATTAAAAAAAAAAAGAAAAAAATGATTTGGATTGTTTATCGGGGTGAGCGTGAACGTAGACCCACACTTAGAAATAGCGCAGCCGAGTCGCCCACATTTGGGGCGATCGCAAAAGTCAACCCAACCGGAGTGCGATGGAAGGGCCTCGCTCTGGGGGAATTTCTTGTAAATTTTTGTAAATTTACATTTTTTATTTTGGGGTGAATTAACAAAAAATATCCCCTTTCGGTAGTGATAGACAGTAAGTTTATGTAACACCAGTATCCAGCAGAAAACAAAGCTTCAGAAATATTCACATTTAAATTAATTTGGAGTCTCATTGTTAGTATTAAGATATGCGGCGTTTACCGTCACCAACTAAGATCAAAGAGAATAAGAGAGAGAGAGAGAGAGAGAGTATATACTGTAACTCTCTAGAAATTTCCTATTACCGTAGATCGTGTAACGCGCGATCTCGCGTATCGTGTGACCCCCAAATTTTCACTTATAAAAAATGATTTATTACTCATGTATCTCGTGTATCATGCGAGTTCCTTTTTTGAAAGACCAAATTACAATAAAAAAAATTAACCTCTTTTCCTCTATCTCTTTATCCCATCTTCTCGTTAAATAAGTTAAAAAAGTAAAAGAGAATGATAAAAGTATCGTTAGTAACGCTACATTCGTAAACAACCGAACGAGAAAGAGCATGAACAGATTGCTCCTTGTTGAGGTAAAAATATAATTACCGTATATACATACGTGTATCAAAAAAGTAAAAGAGAATGATAAAAGTATTGTTAGTAACTCTATACTCGTTGTGTAAACGCGTACAGCCATAAACAACCGAACGGAAAACAGGTAAACATCTTATAAACGGTAAACTAAACAATGGAAAAGATGAATATTCGTTATGTTTATTTTATAATACGATACAAATATGCGAATAAATGCATTATTATTGGATACATTTAAGTAAAAAAAAATCAGTTTTATCACAATCATGTGTACAGTTTACTTTACAGCTGTACTTTTTGACTACTGTAAACTTTAATTAGATATATAATTTGGTTAACGGTGTAGCCAGGTCCAGCAGTACATAGGCTAATTTTATATCACGTGTATGATGCGACCCCTTAAAATTAGCTTCAGAATTAGGTCTCCAAAAATCGCATCATATATACGGTATATAAAGAAAGAAAAAAAAACACTAAGTTCACTTGAAAATATTAAAGGAAAATGGCGTATAATTAGATGATCAACAAAAAAGCTGGATGATATAGAAATTTTCATGAGAAATAAAATGTAGTCCTAACTGCTAACATTAAGTAAGATAACCTATTGTTGAAGCTATACATATTCTGTTTATGTAATTCTTAGAAATAGTTGTATAGATACAGATATTGTTTTTTTCTTAACCAGTAAATGCTTCCATGTTCACTGGAAGATATATTTTATGAATGGGTGTATAAATAAATTTGCATTTTGACGAATAGTTTGGGATTGAGGTTTAAGCTGAAGTTTTCACTGAATAATATTTGAACTATTTTCTTTTTGGTGTTGTTGTTTTTACTGAAATAAAAGAATTAACAAACAAGGAGATTATGGTGAAAAATAAGTACAGTGGAACCTCGACTTACGAAAAAATTGCCATACAAAAATTTGTCAGAAAATTCGTTTCCACTTACGAATTAATTTCGACTTACGAAATTAAGTGTGTTTACGAGTTGACTTTTTAATACAAACACACATAACAAAATTTTATTGTTTCTCACATAAGTACACAAAGAGAATTTATATTTTATTTCAGAACTTTATTAATCCAAGCAAAAAGACATTACTTTGCGTTATCATCAACTGCTTGTATTCTTGTCGTTAAATTAATTTTTATTTGTTGAAACTACGTTGTCTTTTCTAAGTGAATTTTCTTTCTTCAATGAAAATCGTATGATTATTCTAGACGACCAAATTAAGAGCGACCCTCTAAAGATATTTTGTTAATGTATTGAATCCTGACACTCCAAACTTTAACATTCAAAGAAAAACCGAGTAGAAGGATTCCTACAGATAACATGATTGCCTAAGCGTCTATCACTTACGGCACATAACTGACTGACTTCTCGCTATTGCATTTCAATCTAGATATTTGGTACTAAATGTACCGTAAATACTTTTTAATCTTATCTAAATATACTGTATTTTATATTTTCATGTTTTATATTATTGTATATTTTATATACTGTAGTATTATACAGAATTACATACTTTTCTAAACTGTATTTTTACACTGTACTACAGTTGAGTACACTATTTCCAAATGTATTGTATAGTTTTTTTTTTATTTTTCTGATTTATATACAGTGTACATGATTATATAATATATTTTATATACAGTACATCTGTACTACACTCTACTAATTATTTCCAGATGTATTTTATACTGTTTTTTTTTTTTTTCTGTTTTATATACAGTGTATAAAAGTAGGTAAAATGTGACAATGCTGAGTTTGTTTCGTTTAATATCTATATAATGTATTGTATTGTAAAGTGTGTTTTAGTCTAATATAAAAGGTATAATCATTGAATTTTAAATTGATACTAATACAGTACAGCAGAAAATGTAAAAGAAAATTATAAAGTTTAGAGTAAAATAAAATGTATAAATTTCAGGTACAGCACGGAAGCTACACAGTAAAAATAAACTACGCATCCAGTTCAGGTTGATTTGTACGACGGTACATTTCATCACTGTAATTTGTTCCTTTACATTTTTCCATATAGTTACTTCCCATGTACAATAAATTTTAAATTTTAGTGGTTAATTATTTGATAATTTTTGTAGCCCACGATGTCACCCAAGAAGCTGGTTGCTACTAAGAAGAGGGGCGAAATATCCGTGCAAATGAAGGAGGGGATCATTTAGAAGCACGGATAAAGGTACTACTCGTGTTTCTGACCTTGACAATTTATAAAAACGTTCAACAATTTCCCAAAGAACAAGATAGAAATAAAAAAAAAGTTTGATGTAGCTAAGAGAATTAGTATAATTACATCCAAAAGCCCTTAAAGATGTTGAGAAGCTGTTGTTGGTTTGGATGAATGGGAGGCATCTACGAGATGATTCTGTGTCTGAAGACATTATAATGTGCAAAGGCAAAGGCACTCTACGTGGATCTTATCAGAAAAATACCAGGAACGTCTTCTGAAGATGAAAATGCATTTAAGTCAAGCCAAGGATGGTTTGAAAATTTTAAAATGAGAACCGGCATCCCCACTGTAGTGAGACATAGAGAGGCTGCGAGCTCTGATAAAGCTGCCTTGTTTCAGAGGTGTTTTGAAGTGACTGAAAAAAAAACAAAAGTTTTTAAAAGAATTTTGGAAGGATTACTTCAATATTCCAAACTGCTTAAATCTCATTGATAAAGCCTGGGAAGGAGTCACAGTAATACATTTATTTACATTATTTGTATATAATCTTTAAAAAAAAAATACTTTAATTTTGTATACGATTTTTTTATATCAATATTTTGGGGGTTTGGAACGAATTTTAATTTCTGTTATTTTAGATGGGGAAAATTGTTTCGACATATGAAATTTCCAGTTACGAATCCACTCCTGGAAACGGATTAAATTCGTAGATCGAGGTTTCACTGTACAGTGTAACCCGGATATAAGAGAGTTGTCGGGACCGGAGAAGACGTCTCTTATACCCCGGGTTTCTCTTATATCCGGGTTTGGTCTATTTTTTTATATACATTAACACAGGCTCTAATTTGGGACCAGAGAAAATCTCTTATATCTGGGTTTCTCTTATATCCGGGTTTGGTCTATTTTATATACATTAACACAGGCTCTAATTTGGGACCAGAGAAAATCTCTCTTATATCTGGGTTTCTCTTATATCCGGGTTTGGTCTATTTTATATACATTAACACTGGCTCTAATTTGGGGCCAGAGAAAATCTCTCTTATATCTGGGTTTCTCTTATATCCGGGTTTGGTCTATTTTATATACATTAACACTGGCTCTAATTTGGGGCCAGAGAAAATCTCTCTTATATCTGGGTTTCTCTTATATCCGGGTCACACTGTATTTGGTTAGTGAAATAAATGGTTTTCTCATTATCAGGCTACAATTTTTTAATGGCTCACCCACATGCTGTGAGTGCTTCGCTGACGTCAGAAACATACACCTCTATCTGTTAGTCTGTCTCTCTTACACACACACGCACACACACACACACACACACACACACACATATATATATATGTTCCAGTCTTTCTGCTTGTTTTGTGTGGATGTTTGTAAGCGCTTCCACAAAAATTGGCAATCTCAACACTTTAATATTCAATAACTTCAGTTCTATGGGAATGGTTCAAATACTTCTCCAGTTTTCCTTAACTTTTAATTTTTCTTTGATCTTTTTTATTTGTATTATTATTATTGGGATCTTTTATGTTATTTCACCCCAAAATAAAAATAATTTCTATTTACTAAAATTAACAACAAATTCTTCCAGAGCGAGGACCTCCCATTGCATGTTGGGCTGTTCTTTTGATGCTGACCATGCATTGTTTTCATACAATTGATGTTTTTAGTCCTTTCTTCTTGCCTTCCTTATGATTCCTTGTAGTTTCCTTTCTGTGTCTGCTATCAACACTGTGTCATCGGCATATCTTATCTGTCTATATTTTTGAGATGAGGTATTGTAATTATTTACAATATTTACATTATTCGGACTGTTGTTCTCATCTTTGTTGCCATATTCCAGATTTTTAGACCGTTGTACGCTCCAGCCTTCTTCACGTAATGGGAATTTCGAACTGAATCCTTTATTTCGTCCACTGTGGTAGATTGTTCTAGTTCCACTTGCCATGCCTCTTCCGGATGTCTGAGTTATCTCCCTTTAAATCAACTGTCCAAGTTTTTGTTCAGCACTGCAGTAGCCAGTTATTGAACTAACAACTCTTTGGGTCAAGTCACTGAATTGAACCAACGATTTTATCCTTGAGGTACCCAC
Source organism: Acanthosepion pharaonis (assembly GCA_903632075.3). Classification (NCBI taxonomy): domain Eukaryota; kingdom Metazoa; phylum Mollusca; class Cephalopoda; order Sepiida; family Sepiidae; genus Acanthosepion; species Acanthosepion pharaonis. The sequence goes on from CAHIKZ030004884.1 coordinate 3,588,886, forward strand.
TGAGGAGGCACTATCGGTAGTCATTGGCAGACTGGCCTTGGACTCATCCCTAGAAGAACGGACTAGTATTCAAATTGTTAACTTGATGGAGATGCTGGCTTTCTGTACATAAACAACACACTGCGGAATGGGATCAGACATATATCGACAGGATGAAGGTTTAGCAATGGGCTCGCCATTATCACCAGCAATAGCAAACATATACATGGAATAATTCGAATAAATGGCATTACAATCCACGTCACTATGCCACCGAGATGACACCTTCATATTCTGGCTACACTAGGAATAGGTCTAGCTACTACCGGACCATGTGAAAATAAGATCATCGATACAGTTCACAATGAAGATAGAAAATGACAACAAACTCGCATTCCTAAATGTACTAATATCTCGAACAGAGCATGAGTTCCATTCATCTGTGTACCGTAAGCCAACATTCACCGGATAATATCTCAACTTCAACTCCCACCACTCATACAGTGTAAAGAAGGGGATCGTCCGCTGCTGACAATATCGAGCAAAAGTCAACCCAGAGACATATGAACAAGACATGGTGGTCAGTGTAAGCATTAACCTCCCCCACCCAACCTAACAACCTCCCTGAGTACATGACGGCAGCTCTGATAAACTGGGATAGAAAGGTACAAGAGGATAACAACACTCAGAAAACTGCTTCGGTCTCCCTATCCTATGTGAAGGGATTATCAGAAAAAATACAAAAGATCTGTGGTCCACATAACATCAGAACAATGTTTAAAGTGGTTCAACACTTCGCAGACACCTCTTTCGAGTAAGACCCCACCCCATAGAGGAGAACATGATTAAGGACTATGTGTACGCCATCCTGTGCAGCTGTGGTAAGAAATATAAAGGAGAAACAGGCTGCCTCCTTAAGATAAAACTCCAAGAACACCGTAAAGCCGTAACATGAAAGGAAATAGAAAAAAATCAGGAGTAGCTGATCACATATGGACGGAAAAGGGGGATCACCAATCCCTATGGAATGACGCTGAAATAATGAAAGTACATAGTCTTCTTCCACACCATTCCCTTTTTACATATTTACTAAATTCATTTTCTATCCATATGCAGGTAGCTTGATGCCAGTAGAGTTTCTGAGTGATTCTAATATCCTTCTCAAATATACCAAGGCTGCTAATCAGTTTCAACAGTCGTTATAATTATAAATTATATATTAATTATAGATTAAATAAAAGCTAAATTTTAACAGAATAGCAAAGCTCTGAATTTTGTTATTAATTTATTTTGTCAAGAGATTTATAATACAAAAGTTTTGTAGCAAATTATTAGATCATTGCAAATGTCCGTACCCGATTAGAAAATTAAAAACAAAAATTTGTATGCACACAAAAACATTTATTAGTCTACAGGGTGTATTAATTCTAATGTATTTATTAGTATACAGGGTGTATAAAAATACCATTACAAACATTGGGGACGGGTTTCTCATACCAAAACATGGTAAAAAAAACATAAAAACTTATGTCCGCAAATCCGTCATTTTTGTGTTATTAAGTTTAAAGAAAGTTTACGGTAGATGGCTTCGTGTTGTTATGTCGATTAGATTACATTTGTCATTCGTGTATATTTGTGGCTAGTCTGTCTTCAACATTTAACCTGTGTATTAGTGAGTTAGTCGAGAAGTGTTCCGTTTAACAATGGCAGGGTATTCATATCGTGAGCAGGCAGATATGATTTTTACATATGGTCGAGCGAATATTAATGGTAGTGAGGCTGCAAGGCTGTATCAGTTTGCGTTACCAGAACGAAAGCAACCGAGTCATCCAACATTTGCTGCTGTTTATCGGCGCGTTGCTGAGACAGGATTCGTAGTACTAGAAACTATGGTAAAATATATTTTTGGATTGTATCTTGCATTGTACATTTAACAGCGTCTACCGTAAACTTTAAATAACTGAAAAATGAAGGATTTTCGGCCATATGAGCTTCTGCAAGCTTCTTTTGCAACATACACAGTTCTGGCGTTGCCGTGGTGGAAAATGATACCGTTTACGATTTAGCAAAATCAACCATTTTTCTTTTCAAATGGCGAAAGACAGTTGAGGTATCAATTTTCAAATACTTAGAAATCTTTTCTGTTGAAATGTTCAGTTTATTGTCCACGATGGCAAGCAGTACCGCTTCATGAACACTGGAAGTTCGCTTGGAGCATAGTTGACCTTTAGGTTAAAATCACACTGACGAATTCTGCCAAACCACTTTTTGACAGTCCGAAGTGCTGGAGCACGACCCCAATACATTTTTTGTCGCAGTTTAAACGATTAATCCTTTCAGAAATTCATTGAGGGAAAATTCAACTTTTCATTCTCCATCTTTAAGGCATTCATCTGTGGACAAAATGTCCACATTCAACAAAGTCTGACTCGTAACTGAACGATGCAAGGTTTCAATCTCGAACACACGAGACATCGACACTAAAGCAAATACCAGTGTCAAGTTGCGGCCATTTTATATTAAGGACATGAATTTGTGAAAAGACTCAATGTAGTGTAGAGCTGCAGTTAGTAAGATCTTAGTAAAATTTTTATAAGTAATTGCAACATTTAAATCAATGTTAATTTTATTAAGGATGATTACAATTTAGATTAATGTTAATGGGTAATAGAAACCCCCAAACCAAAGTGCAGCAAAATAACAATAGTAATTTATGCAACTGTAGAAATAAAATTAGATGCCCATTAAATGGAGCTTGCAAAACGGAATCTATAATTTATAAAGCAGAAGTAACAAATAACAATGGTCAAATTAAAACATATATAGGCTGCACGGAAGGCCCTTCTCAAGCGCAGATGGTACAATAACGCATCGTCTTTTAAGCTACCAAACCTTAGATACTCCTCCAAACTTGCCAACCACAAAGGTAAAAAAAAAAACGGTAAAAATCATATAACAATTATACCCGCATTTGCAAACTATAAGAAATTAGTAATTATGATATTCCCGGATCCCAAAAATCTTTTAAACCAAAAATCCGAAATTGTAAGACCTTGCCCACACATAAAAAAAATTATTTAGTATGAAGCCGGTTAAAACGAATCAAATTTAAATCCCCACTGTTACTCTTTAGACACGGGAGCCTCCCCATTCCCCATAACAATTAAGTTACATATTTGATTTCTCTCTTTACTGTATACAATACACCTGCATTCACGTTCCCTTCCATTCTTTTCTTTCGTTAAACCTTCTTTTCCCCTTCCTTTCCATTACACGCAATGTCTCGTTTTTCAATCATCATGAGCCCGTTATTTTTTAAAAAGATAATTATGTAGCGTTCTTTGCGTTTCTTTTTTAAATGGAGCATTAAAGTGGTCATTTTAAAAGTATCGCCCAAAGAGACCGTCAGGTCGAAACCATGGTCGCGCATTTTAATTGACCTCCGGAATTTTTAAGTTAAAATCTCTACAGGTTATTTTTATTTGTACTTATATTTTTTCACGTGCATTGAGCTCTTTTTAATACAACTGTTTCCGGGTCCGATTTAACTGTCATTAACCATTAACCTATATATATATATATATATATATATATATATATATATATATATATATATATTAGTTGAAACTTATTAAAAACTTATTTAAAAAAGCAGACTTAAGCAGAAAATCTTGAATGGGGCTTTTTGAGCCGAACAAAAAGATAAGGAAATTGATTTATGTATTTATTAAATTCGAGCTGACATGAAAAACATTACTGTCATAAAGTCTTGCATCACATTTGACGGAAATCTCTTTAAATTAAAATAACTTTGCAAATGTAAACAGAACATGGGTTTTTGTTTTGATCTAAGGTGATTTGGAAAAACTCGGTGAAACGCGTGGATAAAAATTATTACTGGCTTGAAAATAATTAACAAGATTTCTCTTTTGCTTGGGTAAATCTAACTCCTAGTGCTTTAACTTGACAAAATAATATCCTAAAACATTGGTCCGAGGGTCCGTTAGCAATCCTAAAATATTTTAGAGCCATATTTCAAGCCGTCGTTGAAATATGTCATGTGGTCAAGGAGAGACACACACACACACACACACACACACACACACACACACACACACACACACATATATATATATATATATATATATATATATATATATATATATATATATATCCAGTTAAGATGAGAACGAATAGAGTACAGTTCCAACATTCGTAACATTTAATTTAAAAGAGGGCTCAATACAAAGTAGAGCAATATTATTTGTTTTAAAACATCGCTTTTGACATGTTTTCAGTGTAATATCCTAAAACAAATAATATTGCTCTACTTTGTATTGAGCCGTCTTGTATGTGTGTGTGTGTATATGTAAGCAAAAGAGGAAACTTGTTGATTATTTTCAACACCCACACACACTCTCTCTCTATCTCTCTCACACACGCAGAATATGAGGGCGATGAATAAATTGTCGTTAAAATTACGCAAAAATGAAAATAATACAAACATCTTATTTAAACAGATATATTTACCAAAATTGCCCAAAAGTATCTTGGAATACTAAAGAGTCAATATATAGAATAAAATCGCCATTGGCTTCAACCACGACCACCAGACGATTTCGGAATCTCCTGCATCTCTTCTGGACAGTCTCCTTGTTTAAGCCTTTGGATGCCGTCATAATCTTTACCTTCAGTTCATCTTTGGTATTACAAGGAATTTTGTTGGTCACTTTCTCAACTGCGTCCCGCACATAATAATTAAGAGGCTTGCAAGTCAGGGGAGTTAGGTGGACAGATGTAAGGGGTGATGTGGTCGAAGACATTGTCTGATAACCACGACTGGGTTCTCCTGCTAGTGTGACAAGTTGGCAAACAGACTCTTCCAGTAGTCACCCTCTGAACTCAGGTCAGTACTACACCATCAAGTCAGAGTTCCTCACCAGCAAATTCGGGAGTTCTTTTCTTATCAGAACGATCAGAGTGGGTTTTCCGAGTAGCCGTACCTTCGTAATCAGCGTTAGACTAATCCAACTCTTTCCGAATTCTTTACACTGTCCTCAGATTGACAGACACCTTGAAATTTTTGTATCATGGCGCTCTTTTTCTGACAGACGGTACGGAACTGACCCTATTATACTGTGCAGTCGACAAAATCATACAACGCACATGCACGAAATTAAAAATATAAAATGGCCAGAATTTACTAATCGCCCCCCCTATATATATATATATATATATATATATATATATTTACAGGATCATTTTCCAACTTATTCATGCCTCTAATCTTCTAATTTTCTGTCCTGGAGTAAAATTTGTGTGTGTATGTGGGACATTTTCAAGGATTGGCCAGAAGTAGTTGCTCTGAAAATGTAACATTCGCTTGACCTAGGCTGGTCGGGTGGTGGGTATGATCCCTACCTAATAGGACTAGTTATACTTACATATATAATACATACACGGCCAGCAAATTTTACTTTATACAGTGTAACCCGGATATAAGAGAGTTGTCGGGACCGGAAAAGAAGTCTCTTATATCCGGGTTTCTCTTATATCCGGGTTTGGTCTCTTTTATATACATTAACACAGGCTCTAATTTGGGACTAGAGAAAATCTCTCTTATATCCGGGTTTCTCTTATATCCGGGTTACACTGTACATATGTGCTTAAGAAACTGAATTCTTGTATATATTTTATCCATGGTTGTTTAGATAAATTTGTTATATATATATATATATATATATAAAGTGTGTACACAGAGATCGTAAAATTGTAAATGAATGGATATCAGAAAAAAAGACTTAAGTATTATTTAAAAGTTGAATGAATATGCGAAAATCTTGACTTTTACAAGTGTACATAATCAGAAAAAACAAAAACGTTATGATTTTAAACTAAACTATTTGTACATAAATTATATATATATATATATATATAATTATTGGGCGTTATTCATAGGTTTACACATACACATATACATAAACATATATAGACATTATTTCCTTCTAGTAATTAACGATATCTTCAAAATGGGCTCGATTGCAGATTCCTAGAAGCAGAAATTGATCACTCCGCCAGTGTTTAGCTTATCAATGATATTCTTCTTTCTTTCTTCTTCATATGCCCTACCGATTGGATTACAACTTAAAAGAGACGAGGCCCCCTATAGCAATTTTCCTACATAGATGCATATGCGGCTGCGTGTTGCAGTAAAGACCTAAGAAGATATAATAAGAAAAATTGAAAACCTTTTTCCTTGTTTATGGTTCGATTTCAACACGTGCTGAGTCCAGTTTACAGTTTTGTTCATCTTAACAGGCGTATGAGGTTTGTGTGCCATTCCTCTGTCTCCTTAAATTTGGTCATTTTAGAAGAATTATTATGATGTTTGTTAAAAGATAAGTCGTTATTTAAATGAGAAGCTGAACTCTACTTTCACAATAGATGACCTGCCCCTTCAAATAATACACGAGGTTTGTTTCGCAGTTGTATGCGTGGCTACAGAATCATTGAAGAAATTGGCACAGCAAATTGAAATACGCGCGAGCACGCGTGTGTGTATGCATATAAAGTATCGCTACAATAGGTTCATAACATGACACGACGTAGATATGAGTAATTTTTGTTCTGAACTTTTCACTGTATAATGCTCTGCCTATATAATGAAGTGAAAAATTCTTATATAAAAAATAAATACCCTTATGTTCTGGATGGATATATTGACGTGTTTTGGGTATATAAATCTAGCCAATTTAATTTAGATTCCTTTTCTTTTTATTTACGCCACTTTTGTTATTACATATCTCACATTGTGATAACAGAAAAATAAGATCTGCCAAGATTGGTGAAACGTTGTAAGAACCTGGACGCAAATTTATTGTGGATCTACTAATTAAAGCACTTTCTATACATCCAAAATTGTCCTCTTGATACATAAAAATCTATATATCATTATCAGACACACACACACACGCATATATATATATATATATATATATATATATATATATATATATATATATATATATGTGTGTGTGTGTGTGTGTGTGTGTGTGTGTGTGTGTGTGTGTGTGTGTGTGTGCGTGCGTGTCTGTGTTAAAATGTAGTTTTAGAAAATGTTATATTTATGGGTAAAAGTGCCCAATATCAGCTAGACATATACAAGACGTCACTCATTTCTAAGACCATAAATATATATATATATATATATATATATATATATATATATATATATATATATATATATATGGATAGATATAGAGGACGCCAGCCATTCTTATATTGCTATTATGAAAGCCATAGAGAGAAAGAAATCAAGGGAAAGACAGTGAAAAACAAAAAAAATATGTGTACATGGGGTTTTGTGACTGAGTCTATGCTTATGATTGTCGGGAAACCGCATCGATTTTCTTAGTTTAAGACTGCATTTATTCCTGTGTGTGCGCTTCAAACTTTTTCATGTCTCTTTTTTTTCCTGTATTCATTTTTATATTGCTTATAACAACTTCATGTGTAAACACATACACACACACATATATATATATATATATATATATATATATATATATATATATATATATATATATATATATATATATAGTGTGTGTGTGTGTGTGTGTGTGTATGTTTGTGTGTTTAAACACGTACACAAAAACATCCACACATCGAACAATTTTAAAATAGTAACTGAGTTGGATTTTAGTGGAATGGCCCAAAAGTACGAACATTGTGGTAAAAAAAAGTACACTAATACCAACAGGCATATATATATGCGTATATATATATACACACATAAATGCAAAGTAACATACATACTACATATACATAGATACATACATATATGTATGTATGTGTGTGGATTGATGTAGAGAGAGAAAGAGATGAGAATAGGCTGAGATTTCCAAAATTGAAGACATTTTCTCATTTTGGTCAAAAGACAAGACAAGGACTCTCCCCAATGTGTGTGCATGTGTGTGTGAGTATATATATATATATATATATATATATATATATATATATATATATATATATATATTCTATTTTCTGTATTTGATATTGTATTTTATGCAGATATATAACACACAAAATCACACCAATTTATACATCTATTTGAACAAAAAGAAAAAATAAATTTGATATATATCAATTAAATACGTTTATCTATATTTTTATGTATGTACTCTTCATATATAGAGAAACCCAAATTTTATTCGCTTATCTCGACTCATACAAAGCCGAGTTTAAGAGATTTTAATTTATACATGAGCATTTGTTTATCACGAGAACTAGGTTTGTTTATATTTTTATTTCTCCTCGTCGCTGTGTTGCTCTTATTAAACAACCCTTTGTATAGCAGGAATCAATAACTGTTGAAATGTGGAGACGAAAATTTCACTCCGTTCGTTATTCGATACGGGGAACGTTAGCTTTGCTAAAAAAAAAAAAACAGGTTTAAAATCTTGGTTTTTACCTGAACACCGACATTTCTATGACGATGAGAAATGTCGCCAGTAACTTTATCAACAATGATGCAAGCCATCTGTAGTTGCCTTAAATAAATCGATATGTGTATCTCTAATATACGCACGTGCGCAGATTTTCCATAAAATTAACAATTATATATATGTTTGTGTGTGTCTGTCATCCACATACAAGCCTGTTTCGCTATCACAGCTCATCAGTGTGGCTAGACGTCCGATTGCTTCAAGCCGGGATCGGAACTCAGCCGATTTGGCATCAGTCAGATATCCTATCCCTAAGCTATCGGCACATGGCAGAGAAAAGGAAATTTTTAATGTATTATACGCGAGATGTATACAAACGTCAGTAGCCAAGGGGGCTCAATTCGTAATTGAATTTATATATATATATATATATATATATATAGAGAGAGAGAGAGAGGGAGAGAGAGAGAGAGAGAGGAAAAACACTGCATGTTGACCGTTTCACAATCCAATCAGATCTCCAGACCAACTTTCACTACTTCTTTAGTGGGCAGTGTATATAGTAGTTTGTGTTTATAGATCCCTTGAAGATAAAGGGGCCTTGGATTGTGGGTGAGGAGTAGAAAACCAATCCTTCCGATTCTTTGTACTTTGTTTAGGGCTAATGTTGAGCTTTATTGTCATAAACTGTCGATTATTTATTAAAACTGACTGGGTAGCTGGAGAGTGTCTGTATGTAAATAGGTTACATACTTTATATATATGTATGGGATAACGATATTTAAAATTTATTTAGAATATTTTTGGAGGAAAGATGTATGACAAAGTGGAAAAAGTTTTCGCGTGAAGCGTTTTTCCCATTAGGACTTCATTGGACGTTCATGTGCATGAGACGCTTTGAATTTAAAATTTTGAAAATACTTTTGAAAATGATAAAGTCAAATACGTCAAGGGCCAACATTATCATAGGTCAGTCTGGCTGTATTGTTCATTATTCCCAATGTTTTAACAAATTTGTGGAAATCTTGGTACTCTATCTGACATAAACTTATTGATACACATGCACATATTATATATATATATATATATATATATATATATATATATATAGATAGATAGATAAGATAGAGAGAGAGAAAGAGAGTCTGCGAGATATATTATAAAACGTTGATACGCTGTAATCTTTTCTGCTAAAGAGATTAGACAGATTTTTAAAGTTTCAAATATCTTTTGTCTGACTCTAGATACAGTTTACATATATATATATATATATATATATATATATATATATATATATATATATGTGTGTGTGTGTGTGTGTGTGTGTGTGTGTGTGTGTTACCGATAGAAAGAATATTATTATTGACAAAAATATATATGTGAAATGTGTCCATATGTACGAGCGCTTGTGTTTGGAATCGTTCGTGAATAAAAAGTTCACTTTTTAATATTTGCTTATATATCGGTATGCATCTATTTGTTTCTTTTTTTATTATTAATATGCCCAAAATATATTGGAGGGATGCTCTGAAAATAATGCTTTTCATTTATTCCAAAAGATGCTGAGAGCACAACAACACAGTTGGATAGAACAAGTTTTCCCTTTCAAAACACTTTTTGTTAAACACAGTCAAAATTATTGACTATGCATTTACACCAACGTTTCACATGTGCTTCCACGCCATGATCGAAAATTCTTCAGCAGCCGACACAATGCCCACATTACCATATTCACAAGTTAAACGCATTACCACCCTCTAACAGTGCTCATATCCACTGTTTGGTCTCCAAGTATCGGTGAATGTTAATGTGTACAATTTGTTCCACAGAGAAAAATTCAATGCAATATGCCTATTCTGAATACACTTGGGTTTTGGCGGGAAGTTTCAACCTATATTGTCAAGTGGCCAACATTCACTTTTAACGTTGCTGGATAAGTTAGGCGTAAATATAAACGTATGTATAGAGGGAGTTTTATGTCCTATATTCATTTGGCCGATTTTGAATGTAGGGCTCATCTTATGCTAACGAATCTATAATATTAGGACATGGATACATTGAGGAATTTTAAATGCGTATTATTTGGCATCGGATATTTATGACTAAATTCTTATATATTTTACATAATCATTTTTCTTACGACATATATAATAATGACTCAGATTTAATAGTTTTTATATATATATATATATATATATATATATATATATATATATATGTGTGTGTGTATATATATATATATATATATATATATATATATATATATATATATATATATATATATATATATAAGCTAAACAAAAATGCAGATCAAATATGGACTGGAATACGGCATGATGATACGATAAATAACAAATAGAAAACGTAATAATGTCTACAAAACAAACGTTTGTAAAATTTAAATTTCATCACATATGTATAACTATGTATTCTTTATGCATATCTATGTGGTCACTAAGTAGTATCCTTTTTCAAAAACATAAGCATTCAGCGTAAATACACATACAATAATATATATATATATATATATATATATATATATATATATATATATATATATTAGAGAGACGTAAAAAAAACGTTTATTGTAGTCAAAGTATTCTAGTTCATTTTGTTGTAACTTCATATATATGTATATGACATTTTTCGTTATATATATATATATAGTGAGAGATAGATACAAAAAATTAGTAGTAAATGAATAGATGTGAGTTCACACACACTCCTCTCTGCTAACACGCATTAAGAATTACAGATATAGATATATAAATATTAGATTCGCCTTGCGTCTCAACTGTATTATTTGTCATAGTGAGTGCGCAGAATGAATATTGTGTGACGTTACTGCAATATTTCACTAAATGGAAATACATATGAAAACCAGCTTCGAGTTCACCTTTCTTCGCCCCTATTATTTCTGATACGTTCTCAAAAAAAAATTCTTTACACACACCCTCTCTCTCTCTCTCTCTCTCTATATATATATATATATATATATATATATATATATATATACACGAAATGACCTGAAGATTGCGTTCAAGCATTGAAACGGACTGTCGCTATTCAATGTGGATCACAGTGTCCACTGTAATATTTAAACACGCACTATTCGGATTTTTACATAAATATAGCATATCAAAACAATATTCTTTTTCTTTTACCATATACACACATTGTAAATAATATATATATATATATATATATATATATATATTAGCGGAGAGTGTTACTGAAAGTTTTGGGTTTGAATATCTCTCTTTCTCTCTTCCTATACGTATATATATATATATATATATATATATATATATATATATATATATATATAAATTATTATTTCTTGATTTTAAATTACTATCGCTGTTAAACTGTTAAGAAAAACGATAAATTTTTATTTTTGCGGTTAAAATTTATATAAAAATTGCGTAAATAATATCGCCCTAATTATAGACTGTGCCAGTCTTAACTCAGTTTTGTTTACCACACAAGTAATACATGTATATTATTAAAGAACTATCTTATGTTGGCAACATGTGCATAGATGTACTACGTACTTGAGTACCGTTTTTAGTTAACTCTACACAGGTAGAAGCTGACGATATAGACGAAATCAGTTTTCAAAGTTTGCTCATGAAAGCAAAGACATATACAAAAAAGTGAATAAAAAACGTTATCTTGAATATAAATTTATCAACATTCACGGCTGAGAAGAACTATCAAGGTTAGTCTTCTGAAATTTTACACACACAGAGGTACACACACAGAGGTACACACACACACATATATATATATATATATATATTTACGTAGCAAATATTCATCAAACAATTTTTAAAAAAGAAACGACAAAAATCTGTTTGTTTAATTTTTCTAATCTTCCTCACCAAAAATTAAACAGTCAAACCTTGTCAGTTCCTTTTCAAAACAAAATTATTTGTAATATATATATATATATATATATATATATATATATATATATATATATATATATATATATATAATAAAAAAGGCTTAAACACTAATATTCCATGGTCATAAAAACTTAAACACTAATATTCCATGGTCATATTAGTGTGATTAGTGGAATATTAGTGTTTAAGCCTTTTTATTATATCCTTACTCTGTCCTAGACATTGAGTTCTACCTGGATTCTTCCTCTTGGAATTTTTTATTCTAAAAATATACATGTATGGGTATTTATATATTTTGCATATGTATGTATATTTCCCCTAATATTATATATATATATATATATATATATATATATATATATATATATATATATAGAGAGAGAGAGAGAGAGAGAGAGAGAGTGTGTGTGTATGTGAAAGCGAGCAAAGAAGAGATAGAAGCAGAGAGTGATAGATACACACGGACATTTGCTTCAGACAAAAGTCTATAATATTATCGATGAAATAGCAAAATGAAGACAATCTTTAAGTTAAAAAGCACATGGCTACCTTCGCTATTGGTCGACGTGAAATCAACCGGTTTCTACCGGCCTTTCATTTTCATTTTTTATTAAGCAATCAACAATTACGAAAATGCTTTTCTCCTTTTTATACATAAAATCTACAATCACCTGCAATTTCTTGTTAATTTTTTTATTAGTTTTTGCCTTGTTTCATTTTTATATATTTTTATTCGCATGTTTCTTCCTTTCCCTTTTGTTTTTTTCATTTATCGTCGTCTGTATTTACAGGTCGTCTGGTTCATAACTACTTTCTTCTTTTCATCTTTTTACACCTTTCTTCTTAGTTTGCCAGGGCCTGTGAGGGAAGCAGTAATAATCGGACCTTGAGCAATAACAACTATGAATAATAAAATTTAACTTTTTAGTCATATTGCGATGAAAAGTATATAAAAAAAAACACTAGCATCCGTTGCACTAGAGATCGCATTAAATTTAAATTAATAATTCGTAAAAACAGACGAAATACATTTTGTTGATGACCATTGTGCTGATGCTGGTTTAATTATGAGAACGTTTGTGAAACCCTTTAGCAGTAAGTAGTAGTCATTGTCTGAATACCAATGCCTGGAAATAAGAATGCGATGGGAACCCAGAGAATTTTCCGGATTACGACGAATGGTAGGAAATAAGAGTTCGTAGCCATCGTCGCAACAATAATCGTAAACACTAAAACTCTAAACAGTAATTGAGTTAGAAGCCGGTTCTTTCATCTCTTGGCGTGACACACGCCGTGTATTTTGTGTATGTTCGACATAAATACACTATATTTGCGTGCATGAGTAAATTTAAGCATATTCATACACATACTGCATTATAAGCGTTTCCATTTTTTAGCGTGTTTAACTCACAACGTTTCGACCATTGTACGTCCCGGCCTTCTTCAGATATCAGTAATAAACGACATCCTCCTCAGAATTTTGAACTAGAGCGACAAACCCTTGAAGAAGGCCAGAGAGTGTGACTTTAAGAATCAGTTGCTAGCGGAAAGAAAATGAATAACTCAAAAATTCCGATATGAAGTTCGTTTTATTTTTTAAATTATTTTTTCAAAGGTCTGTTTAAAAACAAAAAACAAAACTATATTCAGTTAATTATATTTATGAAAACCCTATCAACGACTTGCAAGATTAATCATTTTTAAAATGCTGCGTGTGTGTGTGTGTGTGTGTGTGCAAGCGTGAATTTTTAACACGATAGCGTTAAAAACGCGTTTACAATGAAAACCCATACGCACAGCCATACATGCAAGTACCAAACAAAACTATTATTACTATTATTATTATTATTACTATGACAACGCTGTATTTACGCAAATCGGTGAGCAAGAGTGGGGTGGGGGCAGTCATAGTTTTAAAAGTCAGCGTGGTGATGATTAGATTTGTGAAAATGAGCAGATATCTGGAAAAAAAAAAAAAAAAAAAATTCGCGGTTGATAGTCTTTTCCTGACCCCCCACAAGCCGAAACTGTGATTAACCCGTGATCCCCGACAACCCCAAGTGGCCGGATATATGATGCACGCGCGCAAACAATCCAATTGTAAATTAATTCTCTTCAAATTGAAAATAAGGAAAAATTATGATATTTGGCAGATATTTTTCATTTTTTTTTAGGCATGCATATCCGAAGAAAAAAAATTTATTTACAATGTGCAGCTTGCAAATGTAGTAATAGTAGCAGTCACCCATCAAAGAAATAATTAAAAAAGTAATTAATTAATGATAATTAGCGGAAAATATATGTCATACCTTCGTTTTTCTTTTATTTCCATTCCGGGCATTTTTAGTTTAATCTTTTTAATGATTTTTAAGTAAAAGTTCCTGGTGTAGATATAACGAGTAAAAAGGTTTTGTGTTGTTTCTAAAAGTTAGTCTCCGTCTCACATTCGCTTGTTGAGGTATTTATTCCTTGCGAGAGAGAGAGAGAGAGAAAAAGAATTGTAAACCGGTGTGAAAGTAAAAGTTTACCGCGTGAAATTATTTCCTTCTGGTGATGAGAACTGGTCAAAAAGGTTTTTTTTTTTTTCTTTCTTTTTTATTTTAATGAAGATAAAAGAAACATACAGAGCTAAATAGCTGGAGATATATAAAGCGGGCGTGCTATGATCCCTACAATGGGCAGAGTGAGAGAAAGAGCAAAGTACTAAAATTTTGTGTACACTCTCTTTCTAAAATCTAAATTGACAGTAATTAGAAAACTCCAGGAAGAAGTCGCACTCATTCAGTTTCGTTGTTATTTTTTTAAAATCCTAACGACGCGCGAACTGAAATGGATTATCCAACAATAATTTATCATCCTCCGTTGTTTTGGTGAAAGATTTTCGACATGTAGTGTGTACAACTGATGTACAAGTGGTGTGGTGTATCCCCCTCGTTTCCAAAGGAGGGAAGAAAGAAGGAAGACTGGATGCGATGGTGGTGTGTATGTGTGTATGTGTTTCGTTATTCACTTGTGTTTACATGTAGAAAAGCAAGATGCATGCGGCATATCAAGACTTGTAGAGGCGCCGTCGACTTAGACAGAGGAGAACCCTTTTGAAAGGTCGTTTTCAGTAGTAGATACCCTCTCCGGCGCACACGTATTTCAGATATCGATGCATACACACTAACGCAAAAACACAGGACATTTTTATACCAACAAAGAGGCGTTTATATTCGACTACAAAAGAATATACACAACAGGCAGACAGGGATAAAAAAAGCTGTGAGTTTTCTAGGGACATGTTGAAATTGTTACGGCTGTAGATGCGCCTTTTTCAAGTAAAAACAAAACAAAACAAAAAAAGAAATGAATGAAAAAGAAAGAAAAAAAAGCAAAGTTGAAATATTTATTTCAAAAGGTAAATGCGAAAAAAATTACTTCAGTCCCTTTTTTGTATTTTCTACACTTGCACGAATAGCAAAATCCCAGTCACTCACAAAGCACTACCGATTCCGCCTAATTGTGTGTGTGTGTGCGCGTGTGTGTGTGTGTGTGTATCTTTGTTTGGGTAAGTGTGTGTGTGTGTGTGTGTGTGTGTGTGTGTGTGTGTGTGTGTGTGTGTGTGTGTATCTTTGTTTGGGTAAGTGTGTGTCTCTTTGTGTGTGTGTGTGCGTGTCTGTATTTGGGTGTATCTGTTTGGGTGAGTGTGTGTGTGTATCTGTGTTTGTGTGTGTGTGTGTGTGTGTGTGTGTGTGTGTGTTTACACAAGCCCGAATACAACGAATTTTTTCATTCCATAACTGCATCTTTATTTAAAAATATTAATCTAAAAAAGGCTTTTATTGGATTGTGGTTTTCTACCAAACGGTAAATTTCACTTGAAATATTAGCTAACAACATTCCTATAATACAAGATACCTGATATGCGCGCACGCACACTCACACACACGCACTTATATTTCTTTACCTTGCCTGATTCGATATATCGCTCTCATAATATACAGACACGGAATAATGTGTCTGGGAAATAACAAATCTGAAGATAAATCACACACAGACATATATACATGAAAATACACAATATATATATATATATATATATATGATTGGATGGATTGATGTGAGTTTGTGACCCTGGGTTTCACGCTTTTGCGATTGTCTGACGATCGCAAAAGCGTGAAACCCAGGGTCACAAACTACATTAATCAACAAATATGTTAGCTCTATCTCTGATATTGAGCGCTTTCAAATAAGTACCGCACATATAATATATAATTATATATATATATATATATATATATTTATTTATTTATATATATATATATATATATATATATATATATATATATATATATATATATATATATATCATTTAATGAATAGATACATATATGTATTTTAAAGAATACATATATATATACCATTTAATACACATATATATATAATTATCACCATGGTCGATTTGCCAGGAAGGAGACTTTCTGATGTTATCAGTTTAGAGGGGTGTCATTCCCAGTATGTGTCCCCTTTGTAAAGTGCCTGAATACCATACCACGGAGTGACCCAAGCCATGTGAGTGAAATTCGATAGATGGAACACTTGGGGCTGTTGGTAGCTGTTCTAAAATGAAGTTACAAGTCATCATTACTGAGGGTTTGAGTGTACTGGTGTTGCTCAGATTGTTGATTATTCTAGATAATATGCTTTATCCCAGAAACTGTAACTAAGGTCTACTCAGCATAGTTGCGGTATAAATCACAGGTTGGATGTCGAAAAAACACAAATGCGCCTGAGCGCGAGTCTGCAATAGGGAATGGCTAGCCGGTCTAGTAGATGAGTATCCTTGAATATGAGTGGCCAGCTATTATTATTATTATTATTATTATTATTATTAATATATATATATATATATATATTCTTTTTTATATATATATATATATATATATATATATATATATATATATATATATATATATATATATATATATTCCTTGAGGATGAAATGGAACTAATGTCTTTAATTTAATTACAAAATTAAATTCGGAGCTGGTTAGAACTGTGTAGGGAAAAAAACATATTTTAAATCAATTAATTTATAATATTAATGCTCTGTAAATTTAAATTGAGCACTATTTTGTAAAAAATAAAAATATCTATAAGAACAACGGATTATATATCTTACTGTTCTTTCTTTTTATTTACATATCTATCTATATCTATCTATCTATCTATCTATCTCTCTCTCTCTCTCTATATATATATATATATATATATATATATATATATATATATAAATATATAATGCAAATTTATTTGAAATCAGTGGCTGAAAAATTTATATATGTATCCTTTAATTTATATATATATCCTTGAATTCAAGAAACAAATTTGGATTGCTAACACAAAAACAGAGAATGTCTCATATCAAGAATATTTAACATTGAACATAAGGAAAAAATTAATTATTTTTAATAATATGTGGAAATCTCTGCTTTTACCTGAAGACGGTCATGAGACCAGAAACACGTGTCATAAAATTATGTAAAACAAAGCATAATATTTTTTTCTAAATAAATTCACATTACAACCAATAACGTTTGTGGCACCTCTCTTCTCTTCTTTTTAATATATATATATATAATTATATGTAAAATGTGTGTATATATATATATATATATATATATATATATATGAAAATTTCTCAGAGTTAACCTGTAGAAAAGACAATATTTATAAATATAAATGACAATAGGAAAACTGTACTTATTGCTGATGCGTTTCATCCAATGTGGACTTTATCAAAGCAAAAACTGAAATGAATTTAATTAAAGAATGTAACTCATAATAACAAAAAACAGAATTTTCTTAGCAACTGCAGGAATGTCGAAAACACTATTTTCATATTGTTAACTGAAAAAAACGTCAGTTATTGTCCAGTGTGGAGAATATTGTCATTATAAATGTGTTGGCGGATTCTAGAGAGTGCCACCATAGAATATTACCCAAATATTAATCTACACCCAGGCTTTTTCCCTATTTCACGTTTCTTAACAAAATTACTGCTCTCCCAAATAAACGTACACAAAAAGTATCGTAAAATCAAGAGAAAATGGTTGAATCCATACATGGTTATATATATATATATATATATATACACATATAAATATATACATTAAAACATATATATATATATATATATATATATATATATATATATTTGAATAAAAAGACATACTGTGTTGATTCCATGTAATAGCTATTTATATAACCCATTTAACAGGGTTCTGGATCATCAGACTTTACTTCAAAACCTGAAATGAAATATTTAAGTAATTCACCCCAAGCAAGTGGGGAGTGCCATTAGCATGCAAAGGGTTACAGAGGCTTGAGAACAAGAGTAAACAGGTGTGTTTGAGGATACTTAGATGGACAGGGAACAAGATCAAGGTATCAGATGTTGATTGACATTACACTTAAATATTTGAAGATTATAGTTATTGGGGAAGCAAGTAAGGGAGTTCCACAGATGGGATGTGCAAGAGAAGAAGCTGTTTGAGTAGAAATGATGGTTACATTTAATTGTTTCGACAGTGAAAAGTTGGGACCATGATGCCAGCCTAATAGCTCGATTAAATTCATGCATTCTGGGAACCAGCGAAAGTAGTTCATTGGAACAGTTGCCATCAAAATATTTGTAGAAGAGACAGAGGGAAGCCATGGCACATCTGTGAGAAAATGACTGTAGACTAGATGCCAGATCAGGAACTATCACATTGCATATTTGTCTCTGGAATTTGTTGAGGACCTTGTGACATACAGCAGGGGCACCAGACCATGTATGACAGCAATATTCCATGCAAGATGGATGGTTGATCCAAAGATTTGAAATATGGACTCAGACAAGAAAAACTTTCTGGCATGACATAGAGAACTATCTTTCCTTGTAGTATATATTCAATGTATTTATTCCACCTCATCTTAGTGGACAGTGTGAGATCAAGAAGGTGTAACGAGGAGTTGGGAATCAGCCATTCTGATGGGAGGCAGGGTGGGTTCTCTGTGGTGGGTAAAGGAAAGCATTTTTGTTTTGGAGGCATTATAGTTTCCTGCCTCATTCAACCACAGATTGGAGGTCCATTTCGAGATCAGCAGCTATTTTAATTTTGTCAACGATACCAGATTTATTATTGAGGAGGCAGGAGTAAATAGTAGTGTCGTCCACGTAGATGCTTACTTGCGAACTGATGACATCGGAAAAATCATTGATGAAAATCAGGAACAGTGTAGGGCCAAAGATAGAGTCTTGAGGAACACCAGTGTTCATGATAAAGGAGCTGGAGGTGAACCCATTTAGGATGCCCTCTATTTCATAATTTGACAGGAATGATTGTATTAAATCAAATAATCATCTTGTCATAACATATCCCAGAAGCTTACAAAGAAGGTTGGCATGCCAAACCCTATCAAACACTTTAGAAATATCTAGAGTCACAGCTCAAGCTTCTCTGTTATTGTCAAGTGCTTGGTATACAAATTCAGTTACGGCCGTGAGCAGATCAGGCAAAATGGAAAACATATTGCTTGTCAGAGAGCAGATTATGTGAAGGTGCTTAACCACTTTGGCATTGATTAAAGCCTCGAAGATGTTACTGAAGAGTGGTAGGAGACTGATAGCACAGTAGTTAGACGGGTCACAAGGGTCAACAGAGTACTTAAAGACACACAACAGATGAGAACATCCAACTGGCTGGAACGCAAGAGTCAGCGAGGCAGTAGTTTAGAGAGGGCAGGTGCTAATTCAGGAGTACATTTTTCAAAACAATGGCTGGTATTCCATCCCCACCACTAACATCATGGGAGTTTAGTTTAGAAAAGTCCAATACCATCGTTGGGTTTATTTGCATCTCCCTCAGTAGAGCATCAGTTCCAGGGGGAAAATCAGGTGTGGGTACACCTGATGACTCCAGGTATAAAAAACAAAATTTCAGTGAGTGTGTATGGGTGGGAGTGAGAAACAAGAGTGAGAGAGAAATGTATGAAAGCTCTAGAGGGAGGTGTAATGGAAGAAAGAGGAACAGGAAAGGCCTTAAGGTGCGGGTTGGGAATAAAATTTAAAAAGAGAAGTTTTAAAGAGAGAAGATAAATTGTGGTTTAAATGAGTGAGATACAGATGAATATCAGTCACTGTCATATGCATAAATCAATAACAATTCGTATATATGCATGCACACATATACACATTAGAGTGTGTGCATATATTTATATATATATATATATATATATATATATATATATATATATATATGCATTAAAGTATATATATATATTTATATATAATATATATATAATATATATACATATATATTAATTAAAAGTATATATATATATATACATATATTTATATATTCATTAAAGGATATATATCTATCTATCTATCTATCTATATATATATATATATATATATATATATATATATATATTTAAAGACATTTTTATGTTTATACATTCTTTTATAGATACAAATATTTGAGTAAATGGTTTGTTTATAATAAACAGTATTAAGCAACATTTATTGGACTGAATATCCAAGAAATTTTCACAGAAAATATTTGTCCTCTGACAGGATTCAAATGCTTCTCTGTGGCCAAATCGGCAAAGGCACGTCAAGCTAAATGATGGTTCCGTATAGGATGCAGGTTCAAATCCTGTCAGAGGACGGATATTTTCTGTGAAAATCTCTCTGACATTCAGGCCAGTACATGTTGTTTAATATTGTTTATTATAAACAGAGCATTTACT
>CAHIKZ030004884.1:3615000-3735000 GCA_903632075.3 Acanthosepion pharaonis
AAAGCGCAAAACATCTATAACCACTTTCTCTCTTTTTACTTCTTCCTTCTCATAAAAAAAAGTTTGTATTTTGCTTTTAAATTTCAATAAATCATTCACTTAATGGTCATTTAAAATTGCCAGATGAGATACATTCATTTTCAACAAAACACAACTGCAATTGTGTAGCATTTTTTGATGTGTTTTGACGTAATATCCTAAAGTAAAGAATATTGCTATACTTCGTACTGAGCCCTGAATTGGACTCTATTCATTCTAAAATTACATCTATATATATATATATATATATATATATATATATATATATATACACACACAGATATATGGAAATATAAATTTATACATTAGAGGATATACATATATATATTCAAAAATCAATATATATATCTATATATACACATATATTCATTAAATGATATATATATATATATATATATATATATATATATATATATATATATATATACACACACACATAGACACAAAACACACACATATATATATATATATATATATATATATATATATTCATTAAAGGAGATATATATTTATATATAAACTAAAAACGTGAAGTTTTGTAGCTTGTGTTTTTGAAACATGGTAATTTCTGTGTAGCAATTAAACCATACTTTTAAATAAGTAAATTTAATATTATATAAGGAATGTATATATATAGGCTTTATTAATATATATATATATTTTAATATATGCCTATTAGTATCTCTCTCTCACTATGTATATATATAGGTCCATAAATAAATATTTACATATATATATATATATATATATATATATAAATATATCTTATCATTTATATACATATATATATATATATATGTATATATATATGTGTACATATTGAGTAACACACACACAGACACACACACACATAAAGGGTTATCTTTTTTGTAGGATATTTAAACTATTTATATTGGCTATTGATTCAAAAAACAAATGTTACGGCAGTTTTCATATGCACAAATCCCTTTCATAAAGAAATAAAATAAAAAAATAAATAAATTTCCATAGACACGTAAACTAGACTAAGCGAAAACATCTTCCATTTGAAATTTAGACACCCCCACCTTACCCTGACTTGACATCTATGAAAGTAACTCTATACTGATACTTATTATTAACACCCAACACACCCCTACCCAATTTAAACAATTCCCCCTAGCTGTTACCATGGAAATTTTGATTTTTATGAATATTATTAAAACACGTAAATTTCAGAAATAAGTTATTCCAAAAAAATTTCGCTTGAAGATGAAACAGAGCTTACTTTAACTCAATTTAATTCAAATAATTATATTGAAGTTTTCGGCTCTTGTTTTGAAACATGAGACCTCTTATATCGCAAGTTGGAATCATATTTTTAAATAAATAATTATAGTTGGAATCATATTTTAAATTTATATATATATATATATATATATATATATATATATATATATATAACTGAAAATAAAAAAAAAAAATTAAAATCTTTAGACACACTGGGTTGTAGATTAATATTCTTTCGTTTTTTTTATTATTATTCCATTTATTGGATAGATACATGTTGCTCTGAATTCTCTGGTCAGTTTGACAGTTTTATTGGACCTGGTGAGGGGATGTGTCTCTGTTTAGTGTTTGTGTGTGTGTTATTTGGTTCTTAGGGAGTGAGTGAGTATGATATATCTAAGCGTGTGTATTGCTATGGGTGTGTGTTATCATTTGGCTCATGAGGGAGT
This sequence comes from Acanthosepion pharaonis, assembly GCA_903632075.3. Lineage (NCBI taxonomy): Eukaryota > Metazoa > Mollusca > Cephalopoda > Sepiida > Sepiidae > Acanthosepion > Acanthosepion pharaonis. The sequence continues at coordinate 3,616,737 of CAHIKZ030004884.1, forward strand.
GAGTGAGTATGATGTGTGTAAGTGTGTATATATTCGTGTGGGTGTGTGTATAAGTGTGAGGCCTCAACACCTCCGTAACCATGTCTGTCTTGTGTGGGTGAGAAATGTGGGTAGGTTTTGATTTGTTGACATATATTAATACTATCTATATTGTTAAATTTGTGGTTTAGCCCGACTGGAAAGCGTGTTTTTAAACGTTGTATCCACTTATTTTCATGGGACTCTAAAATCTTTCTAATGTTATCTGCTCTAGAATCTGTATGTATTATACTGTTACATTGAAATATGCAAATTACCACAACAAAAATGCATGTTCGTTTTCTAGTCTAATATAAAGAAAGGAAAAAGAAGGAGAGGTTTATATCCAAATTTTTCATGTACAATGGATAAGGGAAGAGAAAAAATAATGTTTCTGAATTTGTTTATACCAGTTTTAGCCAATGAAGACTCGTTAAGATGCAGAATTCAAAATTTAACGGAAATTGTAAGGATAATTCCTTAATATGCCTGCAATTCAAAATTTAATGGAAATATAACTTATTTTAGATACTTTGTAGCTTTTCAAACTTCTTGGCATTTTGAATGAAATTACATATTTAAACAAACTTGAATATACGTACGTATATAAAAGTCAATTTAAGAAGAGAAACTATCTAACAACTACTTAACTATAACAACCTTACATTATAAATTAGAATACAATATAAATTTTAAATATTTATATGATTTTTTTCGGATTTTTTTTAATATATTTATTTTAAATTAAAATCTATTATAAAAAAATATATATATATATATATATATATATATATATATATATATATATATATATCACCAGTAAAATAATTATAAGCCAATTCACTGTTAACATTACTACCAGTAATTTATGAAATACCTTTATCTATTTAATACCTTAATCTAGAATAAGGATAACATTAAAATATAAAGGTAATATAACATAAGAGGAATGATCATTGAGCAATAATAATGTTTAGCAAGATTGTAAGGCTAATTCCTTAATATGCCTGCAATTTACCGTAGTTTCTTATCTCTGATTTAATAATTGATATCTATTCAAGAGTTTGCTTATTTGCATTTTCTCCTGTAGATAAACGAAACATGTTTCCATCACTTATAAACAGATTCTGGCTTGTTTGAGAATTTTCCATTTCACACTAGGTATTTTGTTTAACTCTTTTAATTTCCCAAAATATTTAGATAGTGAAGTCATATTTCCTTTGTCAGCATTAATAAATGATGAGACATGATTATACAAACGCATTTTAAAGGTATTCATTGTGCTACCAATATATATGTTAACAATGCTCGGATATTCAATTGATGAAATAGAAAACGGATTTCGTTAAGCACCTGTTAGATAAAGGACATTGGTTCGGCTTCCTACAATTATATACGTCATTTATACGAGACAAATTAGAATCATTATTAGCCTTACAGTTATTATTGTTATATAATATTAATGTTTTATTTTTATGGATTTAATTATTTTCTCTAGATTATTAGTACAACTATATATATATATATATATATATATATATATATATATATCAAGAATAATTTCGGAGAAGTATAAACGTTTTTCTAACTTTGTCATAGATTTCCCTAGTTTCCCATATATATGTAAGAGTGTGTGTGTGTGTGTGCCGAGTGTGTGAGTATGATTAAGTGTTCGAAAATTATCAATATGGCATATTTACGAAAAATCCTTCAAAATGCAGAATCCTCTGATTTCCTTTAGAGTACTGAGAACATTACTTCCAAACTCGTGTGAACGCACACACACATATACATATATATATATATATATATATATATATATATATATATAGTGTGTGTGTGTGTGTGTTTGTGTGTACATTGTATATATATATATATATATACGAATAGATAGAGATACAATTCTTTCCTAACTTTATTTTCCACTCATAATTATCGATTTCAGTTTCCGATTTCAGTTTCCGTCAGCAGCAATGGATCATTTTCATCTGTGAATCCCTTCACCCCAGTCGAATTTTCTCTTCTTTCCTTTACACATATCAATACAATGCCTAATTCGATTCGTTTATTATGTCATGAACATTTCTAGAAATTATCGTGGGACGGACATTTCAGGAAGTGACCATTGTCACTGTCTTTTCTTCTAATTCGCCTTGCGCACTCATTTCTCTACTCGCTTTCTTTCTCTCTCTCTCTATTTCACTCTTTTTCTCTCTATATATGTATATGCATAAACGTGTGTGTGTTTGTATGTATTTATAGAGCTAAAGAGAGAATTGTAACTAGTGCCACACTTATCAAATTGAAATATGGAATCAGCAAACCGATTTCAGTGCTTGGTTGAGGATGTTCATGTTTATTTATTGAGAAATAAAAGCTTTCCTTGGGAAAGTCGCTTTCATATAATTATTTAATGGTTTAAATCTGATTAGGTTACATCCATGACTAGAGTCAGTCATACATCTGACAATATATATTGTAAACTCGTCATGTGTAAACATGTGGCTCTATCAACATTCTCAATAGCACGTCTAATTTCATTTATGTTTTATTTCGTCTCACTTGTTCACTCGCATACTCTCACAACAACAACATGCATAAACAATGATTAAGTCCAATGTTTCTTGAATTTTGTAACTTTTCGTTGAAGGTAAAGTCTTTATCATTTTAAACCATTGGCGTTTTTCGCTAAGGAAGGTCATAAGTGCAATCATCTTTTTGCTTCAGAAAGAGGAAACGTCAATGTAAATCATTTTCTCTAGAGTATAAATATATTTCTTTTACAAATATGTCGCACTCTTAAATGAATAAAATAAAAACACGTCACACGCAGCAGTGTGTGTAATCACTCTGTCTTCAGTAATAATATTATACAATTATTATTATTTTTAAATTATAGAGGGGATCTTTTCTCCAAGGAAAAAATCGACTTCTCCCCATTTCTGAGGCAGATGCTTAGGCGCATGGACTTTTGTTGGGGAACATTTCTACGGCATATTTAATAGAAAATAGGCTTCACACGCTCGATATTCCTTCGCAAAGTAAGATATATTCTCTACGTAAAATCTTTGAAGCAAAAATTTTAAATGAACTTTTCATTCATAAATTGTCATGTTATAGTTAAGGAAAATTTTACAAATAGATGCCAACTTGTTGAAGGCGAAATAAAATGCAAATTTAAAATACTTTGCTACATTATATAAGAAAATGTTCCTTTTTGATATGAAAATCAAAACAATACTCGAATAAAAGAACAGTAATGAAGCAGAATCAATATGCAAATTAGTTAAAACTGGAGAGTGTTATGGCAAGAAGTAGATAATATATAATACAGACATTGAACTTTTTAGCTTATAAACGAATCTTGTATCGCAATGCACTTTGTGGTTGGGGTGGGTGCGTGTCAAACAACTACCAACTTACTATAAAGTAGAGCTGGGCCTTTTTAATCTCAGAATTTTGGGGAGGATTGACTTCTAATTTCGTATTTATTCACATAGATTCCATAATGTAGGTTTATACTTAATTAGGTAATTTGTTTCACTAACTCTTCAAATGTTGAATGTGTAAATAATTCTAATTTCTATTTTGCCATCTTTACACTATATTATTTTTATATTATGTATCCCTGTTTTCTCACCCATGAAATAAAAGTAATTGTTTGTATGGAAAATAAGGATCTACGTACATCAAATCGTATTTAAATTAAGTGGCAGCAGAAGAATTCTCGTTGAACTTTTAAAAGGAAACTTAAATGCAGCGATCAATTTTGAGTTTTTCTGTTTATTGATGCCTATCGCATCTATTCCTTCCTAGTTATTGTGATGATGGCTAAACCAAGAGTCCTCCACAGATGATAGTTTATAAGCTAGTTTATAATAAAACTTTCACTGCAATTTTGGATGCAAAAGGAAAATAAGAGTTACTCCCCATGAACTATGAAAGCAATGATAATGGATAGTATAATATATACATTTTTAACCTCGCATAATTTGTCAACCCTCAATCTGAGCTCAACGAAAATCGTTCCCTGGGCCTAACTTTTCTAGGGCTTTTGAATGAGCTATGAATAATTGAAATGTTCCTAGTGGGAGCAGAGGAATTGCTTGGACACACACACGCACAAACATACACACATACACTGTACTTTATATATTATAAGATATATAAAGATATATATTGCTTCGCGCGTTATACTCGAGTGGATACTCGTATTTGAAATAGACACCCTACTTTTATTTATTTAATTTAAATAATGTTTATTATATCTATCAGCTTTCTCAATAGCAAAATCTCATAAAATGCTAGGAATCAAACTTGAGTCCCGCTTTTGTAGGTGAAACCACCATTTGATTCGGTGTGCCTTACCGATCGGCTACGAAAAGTGTCAAACTACAGCAAAGTTCAATTTTCCCTTTTCCAAAAAGCACACATTCCTAATTATGTGGCGTCTATTTCAAATAAGATTATCCATTAGAACAACCTTTGAAGTAATAAAATGTCGGACAAATAAATAAACGCATTCTTTAGAAATTGGCTTGTTTACGTTTCGGATACGAAACTGAGCCTGTAAGTGCTTTCGAGAAAAAAAGTTATTAGTTAGGAGGGTGTGCATCTTTTAAAATAGAGCCCTGTCGGGCTGTGAGGTTCTTCGTAGTTGAGCCGTAAACCACGTCGGATCAAACGGTGGTTCGTCTTACATCCGGAGAGCACATTAAATCCATTAATTCCTCTCTCTCTCTCTCTCTCTCTCTCTCTATATATATATATATATATATATATATATATATATATATATATAATTATATGGGTAACGATATATAAATTTTTATATATCAAGAAGTGTTTTGGAGGAAAGATATATGACAAAGTGGAAAAAGTTTTCGTGTGACGTGTTTCATCTATTAGGATCACATCGGACAGTCCGATGAAATTCTAATTGACATCATGAATATACAAACCATACAGAAAAACAACCAAGAACCCAAAATACATTAACAAAAAAATCCAATTTCCAACTTATTCAAAGAAAGGCCCATATGTATAAATAATATTCAACAAATTCTAGTAGCCTAAAAATATTCAATAAAAGAAAAACATATGAATAAGCAAAACCTATAAATTTTCAGTTGTCTCTTTCTGATTGTAGGTATACGTGTCCTTCAATTTTATTTAAAACATCCTTGGTGTTGACATGCTCCGCCATATACTTGAATTCGTTCATCACGTGTGTTATTGTGACCATGTGCCAGGTGAAGCTACGTTGAATATAGTGTGGGGCAGATGTCAGTGAGTTGTTGTCAAAGGACTTTGTCAGTTTAATTTACACAAAGTGGCTTTTAGTCATGGCCGTGTGCCAAATTAGACAAAATCGAACATCTCTTTGCTTTTACATTCATTTCATTTTCCTGAAAAGTATGTTTGTGTGAATATATATATAATATATATATATATATATATATATATATATATATATATATATTGTTACAACTTACACCGAGTAAAAATTAGAAAGCCCAGCTCCAATAACTAAAAAAACATCCAATCGGCATAATTAAACTTAAGTTCTATGCAAAATCCCTTGAAATATGTCATAATGAATTAGAGTTCCCCTAATTTGGCACAATGGAATAATTTCGGCAATCGATAAATCTGCGGAAAATATAGCTTAAAAGTACCTCGAACTAAATTGAAACCTCCATGGATGTCAAAATTTATTAACTTGATTCAATATACAAGATAGAGGCCTTAAAAATAAATATTCAAACTGAAAACATTTGGCAAGTCTCACTATTCTGGTGAATGTCTATATATATTATCTGCTGCTTGAAATTAACAGCTATATATTAGTTTCGACTACTGGTATATTTACACACACACACACATATATATATTGTATTATATATGAATTTTGGTAGAAATGGTACAAGTGGAAAAACAGGAAAAAAATCACCCTCTGATAGTAGTTGATCTTATGTTCTGTATACATGTATTCCTGTAAACAAATTTCCTCTTTTACTTTCTTACTTAATATGACTTCCATGATTGGTTTGTAGTAGAGTCAATGGTCTTTACTTGATGGTTCCAGTACAGCTGAACCAGAAGTAAATAAACAACTGTCCTCTGATTAGAAATTTAACTTAACACCTACTATTATTTAATTTTAAGCTGTTTAAAGAGTCTGTTTTTCACTTGTACCATTATTATCGTTCACCATATATATATATGTAGTCTTAGAGATCGGTGTGACCCATGTTTAGGAGAAAAAATTAGAATAATAAAATAAAATAATCAGTTGAATGAATTAGTGTTAAAATTTCGACATAAAACAAATTCAAATTTCCATAATATATGTTTAACTTAATTAATATTTCCATAATATTCACTTCCCTATTCACTCCCCTATAACTCTTCAAATGTCGAAAGTATAATTCTAATTTCTATATTTTTTTATATCTCCACTCTATAAACTCTTTACTCTATATTAATTATAATTTATAAACTTTCCCCTACTATAATATACCCCCCAACTCACTTTCCATTAATTCCTTACATACTTTTATCTATATATTTTAAATTTATTTTTAGACCCCTTTTTATTCCTTTTTCATATAACCCCTAATTAATGTCATAAGGTTAATATTCAGGCTTAATTTTATAAAACTTCTTCCCTTTAAGAAAAATACCTTCCAACCTCCCCTGAACCCTGCCTCGTGTTTCGTGTCTGACTGAGTCTTTTAGCTTTTACGGTTAAATTCTATCCCCTCACCACACGAACTGAAGTTTACGTTGATGCAACTACACATGCACATGAAGGAGAGGGGACAGTACGAATTTTAAATATAATTTGTTTTGTTTTTTTAAATATACACTTTTAGAAAATATCGTCTAGCCAATTTCATTTAGGTTATTTTCCTTTTCTTATCACCTTTGGTATTAAATATAACACGTTGTGATGATAAAGGATCTGTCACAAAATGGTGAACTGTTGTCAACGTACATTTACTGTGAATGAAAGTGCTTTAATCGCTAGATTAAGGAAAAAAGAAACTAAATGAAAACGGCTAGACAAACATATTAAAAAAAAATAAAAATAAAACATTTCAATTTAAAATTTTCAGTGTCCCCTCTCTCGTGTGCGCAAATTCGGTCGATTCTATTCTAACAAAAAAAGGGATAAATGAATAGAAAGACCTCACTCTCATGATATATAAATAACACAATAGTTTTTTTAACTACTTACGAGGGGGTACCTCGATGTGATGTAATTACAACTAAGTAGTGAGTTCAATCCTCTGTGGGTGCACCATATTTTCTGCCTTGTGCCACATCTAAGCTACGCTTAGAAAAATCAACATAACTATAGGGTCCCCCCCCCCGGAAAAAAAGCAGGGAATTTGGTACAGTTTATTTAATTGTTGGAAGTTTTGTTCCAGTTATTTGAAACAAAAGTAAAGGATAGAAATTAAACACAGCAAAAGCTCAAATGTTAAATGTAACGTTCAAACTAAAGAACTCTGGCAAAATTTCTTGGCATTTTTTTCAGTCCCTAAGTTGTATGTTCCTTCTTAAAGACAACAATCAACCCGCGTTGAACATTTGATAAAGGCGGCATCCTGGAACAATAAATCGTTCAAAAGTTTATATATTATTACCTTTTTTTAGTTCATTCATATAGTAAAATATATAGTTAATAATCTTTTTTATGTTAGATATTTTTTCATCATATCATAAATCTAAAATTTCCCTTACTTACAAGATCTAACCTCAGATGTAATAATCTTTATACCTATTCAGTCCCCAAAGTAGCAATGTTTTCATTTAAGCATATGCTACACTTGTCCACTGTAATACGTTTTTTTTTTATTTACCAATCAATTTTTGGTGTTTTTCTTTAATTCGTCTTTAGTTTTCCAATAATAATTTGATAGAACCAAAGCTTTTCAATATCCCCTACGATTTAAACTTAATTTATGGTTATTATTACACCATGATCCCATTCATTCTACATTACTCCGATATAACATTTCTTCCATTCTACCATCTCAACGTGGCATTAACCTGGTAGCTCCATTTCGCTTGTTATCTTGTAATAAAAAAAGTTCCTTGTTTTTAGCACTTTTCTCATTTCGTATCTTCTTATAGAGGTCATTAATAATTTGCATATTTCTACTACAGCAATATCTAACCATAACATTATGGTGATGTGGCAGAAGCATCATTAACGTAGGGAATATGTTGGTCGTAACGGTTTTACTAAAAGGGTTTTTAAACCATAATAAATTCCTACCCTTAGTCCTTGTAGATTTTTTATCCAAAGCTTTGTTGTACATAAATTTGACCTTATGGTCATTAAGGCTATACATTTCCAGCCCAGTTGAATATTTTAATATGTCAATTACTATTCGCTATTGACTTATGTGTATATCTGGAGTGTGGTTTCTATATAAACCGGCATATTCTCCAGTTTCTTATATGGTTTATCATCACAAGTTCCCAAGTTCGAAGTCACATCTAAGTATTTTACTGCCTTTAACTTCGTTATTATCTCTTCGTAATTAAAACAAAAACAAGCGTTAAAATCTTTGCGGCATCTGTCGATGACTTTGTTATTATTTCGCATCATCATAAAACTATTGTCCCTATACAAACCTAATCTTTGCTTATAATTAAAACGATCACTTCCACAATAGAAACATTCACATTTGTCTCTAGCTTCCAATAACTACATCCAGTGGTGACATCCTGCCTGTTCGCGCGAACCGGTTCTTAAAATTAAAAACAGGTTAGCGAACCGGTTGTTGGATAATTCTAAAATAATTTTATATATTAATAGCCGATATATAATAGCTGAAAATATAATTAATATCATTGCTATAAGTTCTGCAGCGGCTGGAAGAGGCTTTTCTGTGAGGAACATACTTTATTCTGACAAAAGAAATCATCTTGTAGTTAAAAAGGTCTAAAATCTTCTAGTCATAAATTTCATTGGTCTTCTATTGGATCTTTGGGACTGGGTGATTCATTTCGAATGTGGCTAAGAAACCATAACACAACTGATGACACTAGATTCAAAAAGCCTCATGCTTCTGAACAGAAATATGACGAGAACAGAATTTCAATGTGGAAATATCTTAATAAATGTTTTTTATTAAATTATCAAAATGACTTAGTTCTTTTTGATACAATAAAGTGATTTGATTCCATTCTCAAATTGAAAAGAAATTAAGCAGAATAGGTTCCCAAACATTGCCTGTCTTTATAGAACCGGTTGCTGGAAATTTGGGATGTCATTATTGCATACATCTATTTTTTTCTTCAAATTTCCTCCCCGGGGAAGAATAACAATTTTTGAGAGTGAATTATTACTCGAATTTTCTCATTTCCTACTTTTACAACTTACTGGATAAAACTATTTTTAATCATTTTATCCCAAGTAAGGCAATAAAGCCACTAAGACGCGAAAGTTACTGAATGTTAGATAATGTGAGAAAAACACTATTAAGAAAAGAGAATGATAAAAGAACAAGAATTAAGACCTGTAAAACTTTTTATAAGTCCTTGGATATTGAGGTAGGTAAAAATCCCTAATATCGAACTGTAAAAATTCATCCTCTTTTTGATTAATAAATTTAAATCAATGAACTCCCGCGCTTGTATTTTTGTCATTGATTTTCCTCTCAAACTGTTTTTAGTTTTCTCTTCTTTCTATTATCTTTATGCTGAATCTACCTATTTTGTTTTTGGCGGGTAAATCAGTGCTTATCTTTGAAAATTAGTCTTACGATCCTTTAATGTTACCATTGTTTTCTTTTTCTTTCTTTCTTCTTCCAACACTCTGATCTATTTTTAACATCACCTCAATGCTTCTCTTTTTTATTCTCCCATTCTTTAGCGCGTTTCTTATTTTATAGTTACAATTTCTTTTAACATTTTCTTGTGCTCTGGTTTTCTTTAATATAATTTTCTTGATTTATTTCCTTTTATAGAGATCTGCTTTGATTTCTTAGATTTTTTTTCTTATATCTTTGTTTTGAAAGCCATTGTATTTTGCTAAATTTCAATCTATTTGATATATCAAATAGATCTATCTCAAACCTTAAATCTAAAATGATAGTGAAGAGATTGTTGCCTTAAAAACTCGTGACATTCTATCACCTCGAAGCCGCTTCTGGATTTTTGCCTATCGCGATGAACTGCTGTTCAATGGAGGTCACAAGCAGTCAGTGCCTATTAGGACATGAGCTCAACTCCGACCTCAAGTGGAACTCGTACATGTGATCAATCACTGGAAAAATGGTAGATTCTCTGTACCACTTCAGTAAATATCTAACTACTTTTGCTATATTTACAAGAGCCAAATTAGATAAAAAACAAATAGACTACTGCTGTCATATATGGACAAGAGTTGCTTAGACTTCACTTTTAAGTCTTGTTAGAGTCCAAAAGCATCTCCGCGCCCTTGTGGGTAATGAATTATTTCCCACCTTACAATCCCTTCCCAATTGCTTTGTTCATGGAAAATATTCAAATGAACAACATTCAAATGAACAACTATGAATGTTGTTCATTTGAATATTAACCTTCATGGGTAAGCCATGCCATGCCATGTCACGCCCATTGTAGCGAACAACTCTTATTTCCTTTGTAATCCATTTGTGAGATGTAAGTTCCACTCGAACAGCTTCTTTCCACAAGCCAATGATTTGTGGAACCGACTATTAATAGAAGGCGTCACCGATCACTACATTCATAACCTGATCAAGTCTCAGATTAACCGTTATCTCCCCCACAAACTGCGTCCCTCTACTCTCGAATTTTCTACCTCGAGTGGTTTTGTACAGCGTGAAAATTATTGTAAAAAAATCATTTATTGGTACAATAGTTTGAAGAAGAAGAAAATACTTACCTGTCATGAAGAATGATGGGGTGTAGTAGGAAGGAGTAAATACCTGGCGGAAGTGACATCGACCCGAAGCTAATAAGTAACAATGGGTAAAAATGGCGATAATAAAGGAAGAATTTAAGCGAGGGGTGAGATTTTTCGATGTTGTTTGGCATGTCATGTAGAGAGAGGGGGGATATGAGGTCAGGGGATGTAAGGTGATAGAAGACGGTAATCAGTTATGTTTCCATTGAGAATGAAGTTATGAGAAATCCAGGTGAATAGGTTTTACTCTTCTGTCCTCGAAATTCAGCTACCTTACTTGTTCCCGTATTGGTAGCAAAAAGACATTCGATCCCATTCCTTTAATTATCTCTTCTATTTTCCGACTACAATCATTTTATACTCAATGGGATATTTTCTATTTGGCATCTAAAATTAACACTTACCATCGGCTATACTAAAGATCTATACTCAGATCCAATTTAATTGGTGTTCGTGTAATACCAACATGGAATTCCTTGCCTGGAACCTTAGTTCAAGCATGATCTCTCGCTGTTTAAGAATGAGCAGAGAACTCTATTCAAAAGAAAATATTTAATCGACTAATTTGTATTGGAGTGCTTGTGATTTCTGTAAAGTAAGTGATTTGTCAATAACATAGCTGGAACTATGACAACACACACACACACACACACATACATTTTGAACAAAATGACAAGACAAAAACCTATACCAACGCGTTTCGTACACCGAGGAACATTATATATTTTTAAATAAAACTTCTTTATTCACACAGAAAATGTACAGTTAAGGAAAAAATGATTCATTCCAAATTGAAATTGTTGCCCAAATATCTTTATTACACTCTCTCTGCATATATATATATATATATATATATATATATATATATATATATATATACTGGGTGTAACAGCAAAATTGGCCAAATCGTGTAACAGCAAAATTTTCCAATTGTTAGATTAAGCTGTGAACCGTTGTATCTTAGAAATCATTAAAATTATCTTACTGGAATTCTCCGAGGATTTATAACACAATTGGATTCTTTCAGCAATAAGAATGTATAATTACTCTCCGACTTAACAGAACAATCATGATAAAATTGATCAAAAATATAACATGTTCATTAATAATTAATCATAGCTAAGGATCGGAAGCTCATGAAGAATTGAAATAAAGTTCAGATATATATATATATATATATATATATATATATATATATATATATATGTATGTGTGTGTGTGTGTGTGTGTGTGTGTGTGTGTGTGTGTGTGTGTGTGTGTGGATCATTTTCCAACTTATTCATACTTCTAATCTTCTAATTTTCTGTCCTGGAGTATCAAAAGGACTTCACAAGTTTCACTTACGATTTCATTTTCAAGTCTTTTTTCCCTACTCTTTGGATTTTCATAGCTGAAACTCCTCTCTAACATGCAAAACATTTTATGGATTGAATTGGATCTTTTCTAATTGATCTCTTTAGTTCTAATTTGAAATGGTGATCCCCCTTCTTGTTGTGACCTCCTGATCAAGTTTTCCTCTCTACTTTTCCCACTTTTTAAAACTTATTCACCGTTCTCTTCACGAAAGCATTTCTAAAGGCCTGACTGATTTTTTCCTCTTAACATTTCTCAGTTGGGAAGACAGAGGGGTTGACAAAACTATTTTAACCTGATCTCTTTCAAGCTAAATAGCTCAACGGGTTTTTCAGTGACTATTAAGACAAATGGTATCAAGATGATTAAATGTCTTATCTGAAAATCTGGAAATAGGCACTCAATTAATTTAGTGGTTTTCAGATAATAAATATTTTGTGGGACAGACATTTTTGCAGCTACACCAGGTCTATCTATCTATCTCTCTATTTATCTATCCCTCTCCCCCTCTCTCTCTCGATATATATATATATATATTTTGCATATATATCTTTATATATATATATATATATATATATATATATATATATATATATATATATATAAATATATATATATATATATATATATATATATATATATATATATATATATATATATATATATATATATATATATATATATATAATTATCTTTATGTATATAAATATCTATAAGTATATATATATATATATATATTTACGGATATATATATATAATTTTCATGTACATATCTTTATGTATGTACATATATTTATGTATGTATATATGTATATACATATCTATATGCATATATATATATTATATATATCTATATGTATATATATATATATATATATATATATATATATATATATATATATATATATATATATATATTCATACATGTTTCATTGAATAATATAGACAAGTGTTGTCTATTTATTTTATGCAAATTCTTTTCATAACATCTGATAAGCTTAATAATATCATTAAACGAAGAAAGAAAATCACAATATTGATACATATTTTTTAATCCAATCTAAACTTTCCGATCCCGTTATGTGCCATGCGTGATTCACGCATAGGCGATCATGTATCTTTCTCCCCTCTAGACCGCTAACATCAGGTAATGCGCGTTTCTCTCTCTCTCTCTCTCTCTCTCTCTGTATATATATATAGAAAAGTTCAGAGCAGATAACATTAGAAAGATTTTAGAGTCCCATGAAAATAAGTGGATACAACGTCTAAAAACACAATATCCAGCCGGTCTAAACCATAAATTTAGCAATATAGATAGTACTAATATATAACTCGACAAATCAAAACCTACCCACATTTCTCACCCACACAAGACAGACATGCTTACGGAGGTGTGGAGGCCTCAAACTTATACACAAACTCACACGAATATACACACTTACACACATCATACTCACTCACTCTCTAATGAGCCAAATGATAACACACACCCACAGCAATACACACGCTCACACATATCATACTCACTCACTCCCTAAGAACCAAATAACACACACACAAACACTAAACAGAGACACATCCCCTCTCCAGGACCAATAAAGCTGTCAAACTGACCAAGGGTATTCAGAGAAGCATAGATCCATCCAGGTCTTATCTCAAATAACAACTTAAAAGAGACTGTTTGACCAACACAAGGAATGTTAAAAAATTCATGTTAAAAAGATAAAAAAATAAATAAAAAAACAAATGAAAACTACAGACAAAAGTTCATTTTCTCCAGCAAGACATTCATTTCTGTAAATTTAATGCTACCAGCAAGCAGAAATATTTCTTCTCCCGATGATGGCCATTTTGGCCGAAACTAGTCGAGGAATCTAAATGAAATAATAATAAAAAAAACGAAAGAATATTAATCTACAACCCAGTGTGTCTGAAGATTTTAATTTTTTTAATATTTTTTTTATTGTTCAATATATATATATACAGGGGTTGGACAAAATAATTGGAACACTTGTTAAATTCAAAGAAAATTTATTTAATATGGAGTTGCTCCTTCTTTAGCCTCACAGACAGCCTTAATATTTCTAGGAATGGAATCATACAGCTTCCTGACTTCATCCAGAGGAATTTTCAGTCATTCTTCCATTAAAACCTTCGCCAGCTCTTTACGACGGTGGAGGATAGCGGCTCCTAACTTGTTGCTCCAAAATGCACCACAAATATTCAATAATATTGATATCTTGAGATTGGGGAGGCCACTCCATGTGTTCTAGCTCACTTTCATGCTCTTCATAGCAATTCTTAACCAATCGAGCAGTATGTATTATCGTCTTGGAAGATGCATTCACCATAAGGCCATTGGATGAACATGATCTCCCAAAATGTTCAGGTAATCTTTGCTGTTGATTCTACCATGCAGGACAACTATTGGACTGAGACATTTCCATAATATATGGCGGCCCAAACTATCACTGATCCACCTCCATGCTTCACTGTTGGAAGAAGGCAGTCAGGGTTGTAAGCTTCTTTGGGCTGCCTCCACACATAAACTCACCCTGAAGTTGGGAAAAGAGAAAAACTGGACTTGTTTGAGAATATGACTTGCTTCCATTGGTCTGCAGACCAGGCATTGTGATCTCTGCACCACTTCAACCTCTTTTGAATGTTGCGAGTGAAGAGAAGAGGTTTCCTCGCAGCGGCTCTTCCATGATATGCAGCCTTATGGAGCTAATGGTGAAAAGTTTTAGTAGAAACTGAACTATTCAAATGGTTATTCAACTCAGCAGTCACTTTGGCCGCATTTCTTCGATGATTTTTGCCACATTGCGTTTCAATGCACTTTAGTCTATGTCAGTAAGTTTGCAAGTCCAGCCCGAATTGTTACGGTTGCTTGGGGTCTTACCCTGTTTCTCGAATTGCATCAGTGTTCTTGATATGGTAGCTCTTGAAAAAACAAACAGTTCAGCAACCTTAGTAATCGAGGCTCCTGCCATGCGAGCTCCAACAATTTGCTCTTTTTCGAACTGTGAGAGGCCACGCATTTAGCTTAAATTTTACTAAATTCTAAAAATAAATAAGACAAAGACAGTAAATTAGATAAATAAATGTATTTACAATAGATATAACCTGCAATTACGAAGTTTTAGTTAAAGTTCTTAATATAATAGGTCTTTGAAATATAGGAGTGGATTTTGCAACTGTTCCAATTATTTTGTCCAACCCCTGTATATGAAGTCAAACTTATTTATAATAAATACGTAAATTATTGAAAATAAATTATAATTACATTAATAATTAAAGTAAATAAATAAAAATGGCTAAGGAAATAAAAATGAAACATCCAACTGAACTTACTTTCATTTATTAGGCATTAAATTACATACTTAGCATCCTCCATAGTTTACCTTGACTTTCATAAAATTAAGTCAATAACTTTTTAGCTTTTCCTTTCATTTATTAGGCATTTTACATCACTTAGGCAAGTTTATCTTGGCAATTACAGTTAACCTTAAAAATTCTCAGGAATGTTCTTGAATGTAAAGATTTATAAAACCTAACAGTGTTTTTAATTCTGTATATAAATACTTGATGCGAAATAAAACATTTACATTTGTCTTCTTGAAGTCCATCAGAGGATGAAACGCATTGGTAAAGAATAGTATTTCTTTGTCTTTATTCATATATATATATATATATATATATATATATATACGTGTATATGTATGTGTGTGTATGTGTGCGATATTTTAAATCGGTAAATTCCTCAGTGGCTTCCTGCCAACGTTTTTTGTTTCAAAAACAAATGTTTTTAAAACGGCATATCTTTGATCTTCTTCCTGATTCACGTGTTGAGCCTACCTTGGCTTGTCTGTGCGGTTACAAACAATATACACCTCCACTATTTATCTTGAGACGAGTGAGATTTGACTGAAAAAAGAAAAGAAAAAAAAAAAAAAAAAAAAACCCGCAGAATATATTCGACTGTTGCCTTTGATTTTAATTCAGTCGTTCTTTTAAGTGCGTCTCTCTTCTGAATAGAGAATTCTTTTTTTTTTCGCATATATATGACAAAATTAATAATACTCATCATAGTCATACGAATCATTTCAGAAATATAAATCATTTCAGATTCGAACCCATCGGATGATAAACCAACGGAAACAATGTTATGGTTTTAGGAATTAATATTTCTAAAATTCAAATATCAATTCTGTTAAAATGTCCAATTCTAAAACGTAAGCTTCTATAGGCAATTGATTGATTGATATCTTGTTAAATTGTGTCTATTCTTTTAAACATGTAGACATTGTATAGTTATATACGACGGGTGCTGAAATATCCCCGGTCATAAGTTCCCATAATTTAACTAAATAACAACCACCAGAATTATTTCCTTGAATTAAACTAAATTTTTTCCAATACATCCGCGTGTATATAAGGAACCTTGGATGTGTTTTCACTACTCTCTCAACATGCAGTATAGAAAAGAAAAAGGCATGGTTACAACGAAAATGATTTCCCCTATAAAATGGTTAGCCAAAAATGTTTGGCAAAATAAATACTACAGAATATTTCTTTAAACTCTTAGTCTCCATAAAAAATAATTATAAATGTGCTAGAAAAAATGTTTACAAAACAACAACAAAAATCATTTTTATTTAGTTGCCCATTTTGCCTATTTTTATGCATAAGAATTGTACAAATCAGTTTCAATTTGTGAGATTGCAAGCCGCGTGCTTGGATCAGAATGAAAATTTCTTCGATACCGCCTCTGATATTTCAACTGTATTTTCCTATTTCCAGTAACATTTCAGGGTGAACTTCCTTTGATCAAAGCTGAGCCTATACAACATTAGTAATACTAATGTGTAAATCTGAAAAGAAAGCAGGTTACCTTGAGCTATACACTGTAACATTTTATATACATTTTTGAGAACTTTGTGTGTGTGTGTGTGTGTGTGTGTGTGTGTGTGTGTGTGTGTGTGTGTGTGCAAAAATTGGTATAACTAAAATATCTGTAAAAGGACATTAGGAATAAAGACGGAAGGAAAATCTACCTCAACTGACGCGTTTCATCATCTGATTGACTTTATCAATGCAAATATTAGGATTTTATACTAATCGCAAAATAAAATCCTTTCATTTGCCTTGATAATTCCATCAGTGGATGAAACGCGTCGACTGAGAGACATTTTCTTTTGTCTTTATTCCCACACATATATATATATATATATATATATATATATATATATATATATATATATATATATATATATATGGCTACAAAACCCTGGAGATTGTCAAGGTTTCTTTTTTTATTTAGTGGATGTAGCATAAAGCGTGGTAAATGGAGGGAAGTCGCAATTATTCCTGAATTCTGACTGCAGTTTCCTTTAAGAACTAAATTCCCCGAAGGGAGGTTTTAAAATCAATGATTTTCACGTCCTAAATGGATGTGTCAGTATTATATAATCTGAATTATCCTCATTTCTTTCTTATTGCGATGCAATTCTTAAAGAAGTGTTCTCCCCTATTCTTATGGTTTGTATATGTGCAGTTAAATAAACGTATATATGCTAAAGCGAAGTCTAGCTTCAAATATGATACAACGTGTTTTACTTAAATAATTAAGCTAAATTATTAGCAGCTATTGAATGGCGCCCAAAACATAGTTTCTTCTATATCTGTCTGTATTTGAGATGAGATATTGTATTTACACTATTTATATTGTTCGGACAGTTGTCGTCATCTTTGTTACTATATTCACGTTATTTCAGCCGTAGTTAGGCCCTTCTTTCCTCAGGTGATTGAAATTTGGAACTGAAACCTTTATTTCGTCCACCGTTGTATTTGCTTGACTTTCGACTCGAACCCATAGTAGTCAGTGTTTATGTTGGCGTTTCTGAAGATTGGTTCGGAGATATTTTCCATGTTTATTTCTTGAAATGGACTGATATATAGCATTCAAATTCCTGGGTCGCTCAGCAATGTCACTGAAAATTTACTCCATTTCATCGACCCGCCGCTTGCAAATATCGTGACAGAGGTTGGCAATAGTCAAGTTCTTTTCCGGCAGTTTTCAAGTGGTGGGTGGAGGAAAGGGAACAGAATTCTCAGTGACTTTACTGTGCGACCCAGTAATAGGAAGGTTATATGTCAGCCCAGTTCAGGAAATAAACACGAGAAAAACGTTTACACAAACATCATCGTACCAATATTCAGAAACGCCAACATATAGATTGACTATTCTGGGTTCGGTTCGAAATTCCAACAAATATCACCTGAAGAAGGCCGAGGCATACAACGGTTGAAACGTTGTGAATGTAACAACAAATATTGGGGCAACAGTCCGAACAGTGTAAATAGTTTATTCTATATTTCAATATGCTTCTTGAACGAGCAATGTCCTGGTCACATTGTGGAAGCTGCTAAGAATCTCAGTTCTTTATTTTTGAATGTCTAGCATATGAAAAATAATGTAATGCTCTTTCTAAACGTATAGTTTTTTTTTACAGTTTCTAAAATATCACTTTGTCAAATTTTGCAGATATCAAAACAAAATTGGTCGTTAAATTGCTTTCAGAAAAAACATTATTTAGATATTTACATTAATCTTCCAAATATATCTTTTAGGATTAGACTAGAATATTTAAACAAAGCTGTAAAAATCAATTTAGGGTTGCTTTTCCTGCATTCATATTTTGGGAACTGGTTATATCAATATTTCTCCCCAGAGGAATGAATTTAACGGCACAATCTAAAATTTAATGACATTCTCTGCGAACAGAATTTTCTTGATACAATTCTCAAGAGTGGTTTGGCATCAAATACAAACTACCCAGCACTAAATAAACCTTTGCTTGTGCCGTTTCATCACTAACGTTCCGACTTTGCGTTTTCTCTAGTCCTGGTGAACTTTACTTCAAATCTCAAGTGAAACTCGTATATAATCCAGGAAGTATCTGACGCCTTCTGCAATGTATCTTCTTTAAGGGTTCATATTAGCCGAATAATAGAATACGGCTGTCACATTTGAGCTGGAGCTGCTCAAGACTCACTTTCATACCTTCATAGAGTTTACAATTGTTTATCAATTTTCAACTTCTTTCCATTAACTGCAACGTTGCAGACATGTCACTACTCTGAAGATTTCCTTAGCAAAAGCTCAGAGTCTCTTCTGAGCTCTTGCTAAGGAAATCTTTAGTTCCATCAATTCATATCTTTACTGCTAGGACACGCCATGCTACGGAGACGACTTACCATTATTTTCATCGTGTACGATATGTAACACTATAAAAAATGGTTTACATCCGGAACAAACACGTTGTCTCGCATCTAAAATATTCCAAAAAGAAAATGGTGGCTTTAGGAGTCGTATATTAAAAAAAAATGGATCTCACAATCGGAAAGATTCGCGAAAATCTCTTTTAATATATGCAAATTTGAACCGTCACTCAATCGATAAAAGTTCTTAAGGAGGCGAGAAGTACGACTGCGGTAGCTAACAGGAGACACGTGTTGTTGGATTAGTTGACACACGCTAATCTGTTGGTTGGGGTAACGGATTAGGAAACTTTATTACAAGCCAGAAGAAACTGACTACAGTAGCACTCAGGGTTTTTCTCTGGATCTCCTACAGACTTCCGCGTGGGTGCTTCCCTAAATACTACAATCTTGATCTCTTCACGTTAAGGAATATGATATATCCTCTTTATCGTACACTTCTTTCCACCGTCTCTTCCGTTCATATCACGCAATTTATACATCGTTACCATTTTGACTTTAAACAAACGAACTTGATTAGTTATCAAGCTTTGTGGGGAGACTTGGAACTTATAAAAAATAGCAGCAAATAAGTACCGATAGATGATAAGTGCATGAGAGCTTGTTTAGGGGTATGTGAGAACTTGTTTCTTTGTGTGTGAGAACTTGTTTCTTTGTGTGTGAGAGCTTATTTAGGGGTATATGAGAACTTGTTTCTTTGTGTGTGAGAACCTGTTTATTTGTGCGTGAGAGCTTCTTTAGGGGTATGTGAGAACTTGTTTCTTTCTTTGTGAGAGCTTGTTTAGGGGAATGTTAGACTTTGTTTAGGGCTGTGCTAGTGTATTTTTGTGTGTGCCTGTTCTTGTCTTGTGTCTTTTCTTGTGTGCTTCATGTATTTTGTGTGTGTGTGTATGTCTGAGAGATAAATAGAATTAGAATTCTAGTTGAAAAATAACGGCGTTGTGTATTTTTTGGTATTTGGCAAGGGTGTAAATGACAACCAGCTCCACGACCCTTACCATAGAAATTGTATTCAGAAGAAAATTCGTAAAAAACAAATGAAATTAAAACGCTATATGAGGCAAAATAAGTCGGATGTTAAAACATCCTGTGACACTCCAGATCATATCATTCAGAATTTTAAGTTAGTTTTGACGGTCTTTGATTGCTAAGTGAAAATTCTAAAAACATTGCGATTTTTCATTCGAAGGGAAATGTTGAAAAAATAAGAAGACAGAAGAAACGAAAGTAAAATATCAAATAATAACTGACTTCCAGGTTATTTCATTAAGCGAAATTGGATTGATAGCACAGGTGGAATGGAAATGCCACAAACAGAATTATTAATTCAGGTGAAAATTTTGCAACAATATAAAAATTCTGAATATCTCTGAGAGGTGTAGAATTTGAGGAAGTTGATATGTGAGAGGGATGGTGAAAAATCCAGTTGATATATCATGATGCATTGATTTTCGTTTCTCTTGTCTAGAATCCTAGTGTAAGCAGACCCTCTTTATGACTCGGGCAGTTAATATCCGCTGTGGGAAGAATCCACGTTGCTGTGGCCAGTTCGTCTTGAAAACAATCATGCCGAATTGAAGTTGATATTCGACCGGCGACTACAATTTCACACAGAAGATATCAGCAACAAACCTAGTGCTGCCTAAAGCATGTTACTCAGCTCTCTTATCCCATATATCGACAAATTGTAATTTTGTTGGACCCAAAGTTCGATGTGTTTTTCATTAATAATTGATTTTTTTTTCTTTTAACGCTCTGTGGGTTATTTAAAGTCAGAAGATATTTTTACATTACAAGAATAGCTTTTGGAAATAATGATTTATTTATACAATTCCTCCTAATTAACCCATAAATGAGAGGAGAATAGATGAATTCATACCTTTTCCAAGGGTATTTGCGCGTGAGTGAATATAATGAATTCAATTGAAATTGGAACTCTCCTCTAAGGTTTCCAATTCCAATTCATTATCAATTACACTATCCGCACACCCAAACTTACAACATCTTGTATTCCCAGTTGATCATCCATCTAAGTATTATCCAGGTTCAACATCATTTATCTTAGGTGATATATGGAGAACCGCTGTTTCAACAATACGTGGTCGTAAGCTCCAACAAATAATTGAAATGGACACACAGTCTTATACATATATGCTGAAGGGTGATATTTTAACGTATTTTCATGGATCGTATGTAGGTTGTCAATTTTGAATTGAGAGAATTAATATCTTTTAATTTAAGTATCTTTAATTTCCGGAATGAAAAATGTAGTACAAACAGCAAAACAACTTTGTACCATTTATGGATATGGTGCAATAACTGATGGTAGTGTTCATATGTTTTGCTAGGTTCAGAATTGGAAATTTTGATCTGGAAGACCAAAAACGTTAATGATGACCAAATCGAAATTTTTATTAAATATAATCTAGATAACACAGCACTGGACATCGCGAAGATACTCTAAATCTCATATGGGCGTTGAAAGGCATTTGAAAACATTTGGGTGACTCACGTTTTAACGAAAACATGAATGTAGGACATTAATATCTACGATTCTCTATTCAAACGCAAACAAAACTGTCCATTTTTTTTTAGAGGAATGATTACAGATGACGGATTCTTTGCAAAAATATGCTGCAACAAAACCCCGGAGGAAAAGGCAATTGGTCACTGTTAAACACTTGAAAAGCGGATCTGCATGTGAAGGGGATAATGTGTATCTGGTAGATTTGGAACGGCACTATATGAGATTCTTCAAAATCGAATTGGACATATAATGCAGACATGTATTATGTAATCCTTGTTCGATCGATTAAAGGTAGCAATCAATGAAAAGTGCCCGAACTTGGCCCATCGGAATGGTGTTATATTCTCTCAGGACAACGCCAGACACACGTCGCTTTGCAAACCCAACATAAATACAACTTGACTGGGATATCCTCGCACTAGTTACCTAACTTTGCTAATTCGGTTTAACATTTTTGTTGATCTCTAGAAAATTCATTTAATGGCAAGAACTTAATTTCTAAGTCAGTAAATATCACTTAGACCAATTCGCCACCCAAAAGAATTGCCAGTTTTTAGGAGAATAGAATCCTGAAGCTGTCTAGAGAAATGGTGAAAGATGGTGGAACATAATGACCCATGTGGTTGAATATGTACTATTTCTAAATATTTCTATGAAATTCAATTAAAAACTTTTACGAATAGAAGCTTCAAAATAAACTGTATTCAGCAGATAAAGAGTTCAGCAGCCTAATGTTTATATTTCATTATCCCATCAATAGTCACTGAGCAGGAATTATGAGCAAGATTAAAGACGTGGAAGTTAGACAGCTCCATCGAATATTACTTACTTTTTACTTTCGCGTCGGTCTTGTCATCGATTCGACTAGACAAACGCCTGAACAAAACTTTATACAATATAAAAAGGAGTGGACAGTTCCCTGTCAATCACTTTCTAGACGATTGAGGCTGTTAGAGTCTAAGGTTGGATAGGTAGCTTTCGCGTTGCTTCGTTGATATATATATATCTATTTTCTAGATAGTTATAAGTTTTCTTTCCAACAATAAATTCACTGATTGTACGGCCTCACTTATTGTCACAGAATGAATTCGTTATTAAAAAGCAATTAAATGAATCATAGTCGTAACTTTGAAATAAATTTGGCTTAAATAACTTTGAAATAAAGTTGGTTTAAACAAGATTGTTTTCCTGCTTTTTTTCTTAATGACATAACCTTTCAGAATGTTAGCGATCATGGCTCTCCACACACTGTGAGTCGCCATGGCATTCTTGAGACGGTTTTGGAATCTAGTACTTTCTCCAAGACTGATTGCCACCCAAGGCTAGAAAATCCAGTTTTCTCTTCTGTTGTAGTTAGAGGAAAATATTCATATCTTTCCCACTGGAATTTGTGTGAAAGTGAACGAAACAGAATTTGTACTCGATATACCGATTACACTTTTTGATAGTAGTGCAAATGAAAGCAGTGTCTACCATTCTGATAACAGTAAAACAAGACAAATGCCAACCTTTTCGATAGTACTGCAAGCAATACCAGTGCCTTCCTTTTTTATATTAGTGCAAACGAGATCAATGTATACCATTTTGATATTAGTGCAAGCGAAGCCAGTGCCTAACTTTTTTTTATAGTAGTGTAAACGAGATCAATCTCTACCATTTTGATATTAGTGTAAACGAGGCCAGTGCCTACCTTTTTTATAGTAGTGTAAATGAAATCAATGCCTACCTTTTGTATAGTAGTGCAAACATGACCAGTGTCTACCTTTTTGATAATAGTGTAAACGAATCCACTGTCTACATTTTTGATTATCGTTTGAATCGAAACCTGTGTCTACCTTTTTTTCTTAATCTCGTGCAAAGTCAATCTACGTCTACTAATTTATTGTTTATCAATGCGACAGAATTCAGCATTAATTTTCTTGGAAAATGTTGTTAACGTAAAACAGACCAATACAATCCATTGTTGCGTCATCAACAAAAGTCCAAGAGGAATTAAATAGCATTTACACCTACGAAATCTGACTGAACAAAGAGCCTTTATGGAAATGGTAAACATCCTTCTCCTTACGTCTTTATGATTGCTCCTATAAAAATTTGGTTTATATACCTGCACAGCTTGAGGATAAGCGTTTTACTTATGAGCAATATTCTACAATATCTTGTAAGCATTTGTTGATTCTAGGAATTCCTTTCCGCTGTGAATGACGAATAGTATGCGCCACAACAACTCAGACAGCCTCTCTGTGGTAGGTGTTCTATGCACATATCTGTCGGCTTGCATCATCCTTTGCAAAGAGTACACGTCGTATAGTGACGTGTGCAGACTGCCAATAAAAGACCTTGTCAAAAGCAAACCCAGAAATCTATCTATTCTAACATTTAAATATCTACCACCACCGGTTCATCAGAAGTTTGATTATTTAATAAGAATCCATTTTTCTTGTGTAAAGAAAATTTGACACGAACTAATACTCAATTTTACTCGTAGTTCTTTCATCTTAATTGCTTTTTATCGCAATTATTTGTACTAGCATTTTATTATTTTATTATTTCATGAAACATATTAATCTTCATCGATTCCTCTTAATTTCAGTTGCTTTTTATCGTTTTGGCAGCGGAATAGAATATAATTAAAATCGAAGATAGTTTGTCACCGACCAAAAGATTTAGAAAATGTCGTACAATATCCTATGACTGAAGACGGGGGTAGATCGTGGGTCAAAATTGGAAATTTAAAAATAAATTCGAAAAATTATCAGTATCTATCTATATTTCTGAGATGTACACTAGTTACATTATTCAGACTATTGTCCTCATCTTTGTTGCCATATTTATCACAACGTTTCGGACTTTGTATGCTCCGGACTTCTTCAGGCGGTTGGAATATCGAACTGAACCCTTTATTTCACTCGCTTGGGTAGACTGTTCTAGTTCCATGTCTAATGGATATCAGTTATCTCCTGTTAATTCCCCTCTCCAAGTTATCCACTGCCTTAACCAGGTATTGAACTCACACTCTTTGAGTCCTATCACTGGATCTAACTAACGCCTTTATCCACTGTGCCATGCGTCCTTGAGGACATCTGTGTATAAATTTCTGGGTATTATAAACGTAACGTCTTCAGGAACCGTTTTTAACCAGTGCTCATATTGCAATTTTCCTTGTTATCATTGCTTTTCTCTGGCAATCATAATTACTGGTTCCCATATTGTATTCATTCCCATGCTTGGTTTGCTCAGTAGATTTTTGTGGCCTAGCATATGTGCTGATTCCTTCAGGAGACAACTGATAACTGACATCCATTAGACATGGCACGTGGAACTAAAACAATCTACCCCAGCGAGTGAAATAAAGGGTTCAGTTCGATATTCCAACCACCTGAAGAAGGCCGGAGTGTTGTGATAAATATGGCAACAAAGATGAGGACTATTGTCCGAATAACAGTGAAAAATTATCAGCAATACATTTTCATAATAGTAAAAATTTTCGGCAATACATTTTTTGCGTGTGTGGGGTGGACCAAAGCTTCTAAGAAAATTAAATTTCGGTATTAAATGACCCATAAGTAATTGATATGCAGTTAAACAAACCAAACCAAGGCTATTTCTAATGTATCTCATATCTAACATCTGAATCATAGTGATATCAATGTCACTAGGTATCTCATACTTCTACAAAAAATTATAGTAAGCTGACAATCTATAAGATTTTATTATGCAAGTTAAAGTTTTCGTTATAATATTGATAAACGTTTCAGCATATATTTATATGATGATTGTACCATCTTAATGTCAGCTTATATTATCTTATTCCATTTTCTATTGTACAAAAATTCGGGGTCCGTTTCTATAGTTATCAAATCAAAAACTGATCTCCCTGTAATTACTACGTATTAATATAATAAAATAAAAACACACACCATCTATCTATCTATCTATCTATCTATCTATCTATGCACACACACACACACATATATATATTATTACTAGTACTACTTAAACGTTACTTTTCATGGAGACCCCCATACTTGAGACATCTATTAGACAGTATCTTAGAGCCAACGTTCTTTATACCGCCTCGGCCACGGAGCAAACGACGGGAAACCAGGTTCGAATCTTGCTGGAGGGCACATAATTTTCTTTAATAATTTTTCTCGAATATTCATAGCGGTGACGAAAATAAAGATATACACTGTTTAATAAATAAACCGATCGTCCACTCATATATGGTTATCCACCAAAAATAATGTTTAAGTAATAAAATCTGTCGTATTAATGAATAAAAATGTTTATTCATTTTTAATTTCAGATTTGTAAACATTGCTCAATAATTGTAGGGCCACGAGGGGATCGTAGGTGTGCCCCGAAAATTTTAAAACTTTATTCATAAAATTATTTTTGAAGGAAACCGAAAGTACAATAAGTGTATGTGTCAAAATTAAAACCACTTTAAACTGATTATACAAATATAGAATTTATATAATAAATAAATTAAGTACATCCACTTTTTCGCTAAAAAAAACATAGCATAATGAAAAAGGCCCCAAACTTGATAAAAACAAAGTTTTATATTTTTATTTTATATTTATTTAAGTTTTTAAATTTTAATGTTATTATTAAGAAAAAAAAACAAAGTAGTTTTTATTAATTTTCTTTTGAATCTTTCTAGAACGTTATAAATTTTGTTTTTCTTGCGTCAGCGTTCGACCAAAGATTACTGTTGTAAACTTAGCGTCATTTATGTGATAAAAAACACATTGTTTTGGAAATTCTTGCAAAAATCAAGTAATTATCGGATTTTAATAGAGATTTTCAAGACTTATTCAAAGATTACTTAAATTATTTTTAAATTATTTTATTAGAAAATCTTGGTAAAAATATTTTTTACAGCTGTTAACCTCACTTACTTAATTTTATGAAATTTCGAGACTATTTTTATATTGGTTAAAAGATAGACTCCTTGGAGAATGTAAATCATCAAATTTCTTTTTTCAAAATGTTGCTCATTTACTGAAAATCTGCTCAGTATCGTATATATATATATATATATATATATATATATATATATATATATATATATATATATATATATATGATATTTAATTAGAAAAGCTTTTAATTTCTTATATTAAGGACACTATTGTCTTAAGAAAAAAAATTCGATGAATAATGAATTTTTACAAGAATTGTTTTCATTTTAAAAAATTTTTAACTATAATAATTTATGAAGTTTTAAATCTTTTAAAATTCTGTATTAATTTTCACCTTTTAGATTATGTCTTTATTAATGTAAACTATTTTTACTAATCAGAAATGGAAAAAATTAATAGAAATCATCACGCACCAAGATATTTAAAAGAATTTTTAATTCTTTTTTTAGTGTATAAACGTGCCGACTTTTGTAAGTACGGGAGACCTTACAAAATATTATCACAAAATATGAGCGATGACTAAATTAAATTTAAAGCTGAATTTTCTAAAATTCAATAAAACATTACATTACGGAGAATATTTTCCTAAATAATATAGAAAGCAGGCATTTTTCCAATAAACAATATTAAAATCAAAAATCGATCCTTATAAGAAGATTTTAGATTACGTCTGTACAAAGTTTGACCTTGTAAAGAAGATACTCTAAAAAAAACTTCAAGATCAGATATCTCATTAAATGTTAAATTATAATAAACGGAAAAATAAATGTAAAATCTTTTAATGAAAAAGGGTTTGGAGAATTTGACACTCACAGGACAGGGGGCGGCAAATCAGCGAGTAATCAAAGTAACGAGTGTGTGTAGATGGATAACAGAACGAAGTCTGAGAGAGAGAGTGAAAGAACCAAACTCGGCAAAAAGCTAAAAAGGTTAGGATAACTTGTAATACAAAGTTAATTAAAATTCTTTTAAAAATTTTATATTTATTTTTCTTTTTATTATATTTTAACATTTAATTTGTATTGATGGAAATTTCCTTCCTAATCTTTTATTTAAAGTATTGTGGAATGTCACCATTTTGATTGTCATTTTCTCTTCCAGTTATATGACCTATCCATTTTAGTTGTTGCTGTTGTTGATAGTCCTCGAGTAATTGTTTTTTTTTTTTTTTTTTTTTTATTTGATACAGTTCTTTGTTTGGGATTCTGTAGCACCAGTCCACAAGGTTCGAAGAATTGAGATTCTCACCAAGACATACAGGCTTCACTCAGTCGAAGCCGTTTTTAACAATTTTTGATCTGAGAAAACTGTTGTATACAGCTGACAGTTTATATATTCCTGAACGTGTTTGGCGCCATGTCTAGCAATATTGTTTCCCGTACTAAATCAAAGGTTTAGTTAATTCGATTCTTTCTGAGGATTTCATTACTTGTGCCACACTAAAGTAATTTTGCAAATAAGACTTATGACTCAGATCGAATGAGATAGGCGTTGCTAAATTATGGGCCGATAAAGTGTATATTCATCTTTCGGACGCTTTGTCTACGTCATACTGGCTGGTAACATTATCGATAGATTAAATCGGTAAGAACTAATAGCTGAAAAGAATAAGGCATTCTTGTCCCGGCCTAGAATTTCGCAAGTGATCAGTTTCCATCTGCCTTCGCATTATTAACCTGCTTGCTTAAAATCTCCAGGTCTGTTGTTATATTTCCCTCGACTAGAGGAAACTATAATTCACAGGAAACGATTTAGTTTTCGCTTTGTGGATAGACGATTGCATTCTGTTTTATATCAATTTGACAGAATTGGCAAGATATAAGCTACAGATTAAGACGTTATTTATTACACTGTGCTAGATTTTGTTATGCAAGTCAATATTTTCACAAATAATTGTCATTAACTAACTGATGTTGGTAAAACTTCAAAGATACATATTTTATGTGGCGTTCAGCTTATCTATTCTAATTAAACCTAATAACAGGTTCTGATGGTGTCTAGCGGTGTCTGGGTTTGAGCAAAGGTAGGGCAGAATAATTTTATTTCTTATAAATATCCAAAAAACGTAAGCCATAAATTGATTCGTTTTTACGGCTTATCAACCCTTTGTGGATTATTTAAAGTTGAAACATTTCGAATCATAAACCAGAGACACATTTAATTAACACAACTGAATGAGTTATTTTATATCCTAATTTGGTCTTGTAAAGGATTAAACATGAATTGCCAGAAGACCGAATGCATTGGTTGTCAGCAAAAATGACAGCCCAACTTAACAAGGAGGGCTGAACTGTTGCGTAATATCAGTCATATGATAGTGAATAATGTACAATCTCTTCACAGATGAAGAAAAGACTTGAAGCAATAGAAATCCAGTTCTACAGAAAGATGCTGAGAATACAATGAACTGAACAAAGTTTTATAGAAAATGGAAACAAAAAGACACTTCACACCAGGAAAAGTCAGTTGTCATTTATCGAGCATTTTTTACCGAAAAACTATTTATGAATGAAATATTACATATGTACTCTCTGAGGGGGGGCGGTTTGGTCTACAGGCGCCAAATTTAATTGGTCATTATTGTTTGCGATTGTTTAATATTTTTACATTTCTGGAATGACTTCAGTACAAATAACTATTCCAACACGAGTCTCTCGTCTGTTTTCAAGGACAGTTTTCATCGGAAAACCACACATCCTATTATGGGGTCATTAATTTTGCTTAGATTGATGAGAAAAACTTATATAACGTTAGCTTTTTCTTTCATCTATTTAGAAGTCAACTTTTTTTTGAATCCGTCAAGTTGGTGTCGTTTTGTGGAAAGTTAGTGTGGCGTTCCGGTGAATATAATACATGAATATTCAAACTGCTTGTTTTTCCGGATGGAAACTTCAGCTAAAATGCAGCTATCAGATAACATATGGGTTATACTGTTCGACATTTCTCAATATTGGAATGCGTTTCCAACCTCACTGTTGGAGTCGACCCTGAAGAGAAGGCAACGAAAGAGGAAATGTTGCCTTCCTCGGATTACACACTTTGTGTATACCGAATTTTCAAATGGACTTGCATAATGCAAATCTTCATCTTTCTTAGAGAGATCTGATATCCAATCTCTGTCTGTCGAGGTGTAAATACAAACAAGAAATGAAGAGGCATCAAGTTGAATTTCTCTCATTCCTCTGACTACAAATTTTTCTTTACTTTTTCTTTCTTTACTCGTCCTCTTTTTTCAATCCTTCTCTTTCCTGCATCTTTCTCTTTTGAATTCACTTCGTTCTTCCTCTATCGTGTCTTTCCTTTCTTTGCTTCTCATCTTCACGCCATTTTCTATTACGATAATGTTTTCACTTACAACAAAGATTAAAAATTTGGCTCGAGAGGCAAAAGTGAGTAAAATGTCCAATATCTTCTACTTGATGGCATACTTGAATTTGCAATTATCTTTAATATTACAGCTCTTCAGAACGTAGGCGAATATGACTCCCCACAACTTCCAATTGCATGGGTAACGAAAGACGATTATCTCTTTTTAGTTGAGATAAGTCACATAATGGCCGCTTAGTTCCGTCACGTCATAAAGTGACGAAAGTGGTCATTCACTCAGTTCGTTTACAGGAGCTAAAGGAACCAATCCTTTATTCAACTCGGGCATTTTCCCTAGATATATTCCCAAAATGAAACGACATCATGCGCTTAAAAGCTGTATCGTTTGATGGAGGAGGCAGATTTATCTTAGCCCGTGTCCCTTGGCCAAGAATAAAAAAAAAAGCAACAGTTGGGTTTGGCTGTTGTAAACCAACTGAAATAGACTGGCAACTTACGCCACTATATGGAGTGACGTCACTGAGCGGCCGTCACGTGTCTCACGTGATTTTTTCTCGACCAAAAGAGATAATCCCCTTTTGTATTCTTACACTATCTTTTGTAGCTCTAAGCAATATTTCTCCCCTGTATATCCTTCTCAGTCCAATCTTCTGCAATCCATTTATATAAGTTCTTTATGTTGTCACGTTTGCAACAAAGAAAAAAAAGGAAGAAAAGTAAAGAAAATGACAAGAAGACCAACTTAGTTTCTTTATAATAAACAAAAGAGAATTATTTCATTTGAGTATTTTGGTCAATGGACTAAAAGGGAAAAGAGCTTACCTGTTAGCAGTTAAGATTAACTCAAAGTAACTTCAGTTGGGGTTGTTGCTTTGATTTTTCGTATAATTACATATCCAGTCTTTTTGTTGAGCGAATAGTAAGCAAAACAGCCCCGAAAGTGATCTCCATGACAACAACACCCGGCTAGACAACTCGTTTCATTTTTGGTGCCAACCCACGAATGCCCGGATGAAGACCTCTACTTTGCCAGGTCATCCGATTACATCAAAGAATTCTTTGCAGTCTTTTATCTAAACGACTTTGAACTGGGAGACGTTTCGTTATTAAATAAAGTTTCTCTTAAAATAGTATATTAGAGTTTTCTAATGTTTCTTTGGATGTCAATGTCCCATACGTAACACATTATCCAAGCCTTCTTCCTTCATGAGTTCCAGAAATTAAAAATGTCTCTTTATGATCCGAATCATAATCCGAATCTTTTCGTTCCTGTTTTCTTTAAAACTTTCTTGTTGATTATATACTCCGTTAATATTCGCAGCATATTTCTGTAGAACCACGGCCATTTTCCAGCATTCACTGCCATATAGATGAACTGAACTGATATTATAATTGAACACACTTTACTTTCCAACGAAAGTTTCCTGTTTTTTAATATGAGAAATTATAATTTGCATTATTTATAAATCTTTTTCATATTTTTGTTGTTATCAAAACCTTTCGCTAGTTGCTCTCTCTTGTCGACCCAGGTAATAACCTCCAGTGAATTTCGAACTGAACCCTGTATTTAATCTTTCGGATTAGACAGTTTTCGCTTCGTCGTCCATGTAGAGGGATATCTCATCTGTTTCGTATTGATCACTTATTACTGCCCCCCCCGTTTCTATTGAGTTCAAAGTTCCTGCCGTCAGTTCTAACAAATCCCAGATAGTTAAATTTCTATCATTGATTGATTAATTTTGATGTTTCTAGTTCACGGCTCATATTTTGGATCGCCTGTCTTATGAATAATCATACATTTTCTTCTACACTGATGGTTAGTCTTTTCTTCACGTCTTCTTTTACTTAGCTTGTCTATAAGTACGTACATATTTTTTCTACATTTGCCATGAATACGGTGACATCTGCAAATGCTAAGTTAAGATGTTGGCCACCAATAAATCTCGCGAGAAACAACGACATAGGAAGTCAGAAAAGGTCAATATTTTTAATGTCCATGTCTTGAGAACTGTGTGCATTTAGGCAGTAAATGTTCTGTTAGGCAAATATTATGAAAAAGGCAGACATGTCGATTAATTGAATAATCGTGCATTCATTTTGTCGAAGTTCATTTCAGAAGTAAAGGTAAACGCAATATGGTCCAAAATTTTCTTAAAGTGCTCACCGGAGTAGGGTAGGTGGAGACAGATTTGGGAGTTTAATAAATTTTTTAGAAATTGTGATGACGCAATTTTATAAAACAAAAACAAGGCTAAACCATGTAAATATTTAAGAGGGAATAACGTCAACACCAATCGTTGACTTTTAAGCTTGAACGCGACCTTCAGGATATATATATATTGCTGCCGAAACATACTTATTTCTTTATCTATCTATGCCCTCTCTCTCTCTCTCTCTGTATGTATATATATATATATATATATATATATATATGACAAAGAGAATTAATATAAGTAAAAGTTTGTCACTTAGCTGTTTGATGTTACATTCAGCATCCCGACTTTCGTAGTCGGACCTGTCCATCATAGGGTATCAACAATATAAATTTCTAAGTATTTCAAGGAAAAATTCATCGTTGGTAATAGCGAAGAGAAGATTTGGAATCATCACATTTCCAGAGCAAAATCGGAGTTTATTAGCAAGTTTAGGCATATGAACAAGCTTTTGTTGAGCCATTTAACACACACACACACACACACACACACACACACACACACACACACACACACACACACACACATATATATATATATATATATATATATATATATATATATATATAAATAAAAAGAAAGAACAGTAAGATATAAAATCCGGTGTTCTTATAGATATTTTTATTTTTACAAAATAGTGCTCAATGTAAATTTACAAAGCATTAATATTATAAATTAACTGATTTAAAATATGTTTTTTTTTTTCGCTACACAGTTCAACCATGTTTCAAAAATAGAAGCTAAAACCCTGAATTTAATTTTGCAATTAAATTAAAAGCATTAGTTCCATTTCATCTTCAAGCGAATCTTATATATATATATATATATATATATATATATATATATATATATATATATATATATATATATATATATATATGGGGATACATTTTTCAATGTATATTCATGAACGATTTTGTTTTTCTGTCCTTTTCCCACCGCCGTAACGAAGGCTACCTGAAGCTTTTCTATAATTATTTTTATGATAAATGCTCCGATGAGCTTGTTTACTTTGCTAGCTCGGCTTCACGAATTGAATCACAATACTATAATGGCAGATAGGTCTCATAATTTTACTGTTTAAATTGTTAGATTTAACCGTAAGTCCGGTTCTAATTGTTCTTTCTCTCACACTTTTCTCCTGTGGAAATTTCTCCTGGCTTGTTGCTTTTCTCTAAACTTCGATCTTCAAAAAATTAAAAATAACAGTCATCTGTCTCCTTGTATCCACTTTATTTATTGATCTCTGTCATGAATTTTTTTTCTTTGATGGATTCATTCATTCTCAGTAACCCTTTACATTTTAGCGGCTTTATCACCTTACTCAGCGTGACAAAATTAAAAGAAACTCCTCCAACATTGGTTTCCACGATGAAGTAACAAGAATAAAGAAAACATTTCTATCTTATTCCCTCCCTATATAATTATCTTTCGATTATTACTCTGTGAACACGAAAACAGAAAGATGCATATTTTGAAAATTTTGCTGTCGTTTAATATATTTTTGTATTTTTATGTTGAGTGATTTAACGGAGTATTTTAATTAAAAAGGGCTCAGTAGATAAAAGCGTTGGTTGAATTAATCCAGTGAATTGACCCAAAGAGTTGTGAGTTCAACAAAACTTGAGAGGTGAGTTACTAAAAGGAAAGAAGTGAAACTGAGATATTAAGAAAAGGCATGGCACGTAGAACTAGAACAACCTACTCCGGAGGACAAAGTAAAGAGTTTGATTCGAAATTCCAACGTATATAACCTGAAGAAGGCCTGGGCGTAAACCGGCTGAAACGTCGTGAATAGGACAATAAAGATGCGGATAACAGTCGTAATAATGTAAACAGTGTGAATTGTTACAATACCTCATCTCAGAAATATAGATATATCCTAGAGAAGACCTGAGAGTACAACGGCCGAAACGTCGTGAATATGACAATAAAGATGATACCCGTCCGAACAATGTAAATAGTGTAAAAAAAAAAACCTGAAAAAACTTGTCATGCCTTGTTTTGCATCTCTAGTATCCGATGATATCTTGAATATATTTTATCACATACTTTTTCATTTCAATTCTAGCATGTGTACACACAATACAATTCTTTTCAAGCAAGCACCAAGTTCATGTCCTGTATATATATATATATATATATATATATCAAAAGAAATATCACTTTCATGATTATTAGATTCACTCTATGCAATGTTTTTGCGATGTTACAAAAGATGGAAATATCTACATCTGTCAACAGAACATATTTTGAAACTATTTCCTTAAATTTGTACAAAATGTACATTCAGAAACAATGATGACGTAGACATCATATCAGCAATAAATTAAAATCACAAAAACAAGTCAAAAGCTGAAAATCTTTCGTAAACAAGCTCATAGAAAAAATTCTATCAACGCACAAGTTAGAGGAAAAAATAAACCTTAGAAAAATGAACGTACTAGATATTTCGGAAAATATCCAGTTATTTAACTGGATATTTTCCGAAGTATCTATTCACGCATAATCACTTGCCTTAACTATGCCATTTCAGTTTTTTTCAAATATTAATTTTAAGCCAACCATAAGTTTTCTTAATTTTCAAATTCCTCTTCCGGTGTCGCTATTAGCAGCCTCGTTCTGTTCCTCGAAGTCTTGTTCACAGCACTTCAGCAGCGATTTTAGGTTTAGGAAAATCCAGAGAACATATAACATTGAATCTGTTCTGTAATGGGACAAACAGACTACATAATGTGATGTTTAATAAATACAAAATGTCATTGTAACCCTAGATAGAAGCATACAAAACTTGGGTTTCTACCATAGACGTTTATTCTTTTTATAGTGATTGTAGTGAAAGAGTTCGCGATGCCTCTTTGGTATGTCTATTCTCCTTTTTGCTTCAGAAGTTAAGATAACATTGGTTAAAATGGTCGTTCTCAAGTCAGAATTGCACTGAGTTGGAACGACCCATTCACTTTCTGTGTAGGGCTGCCAAAACACGTCCGAACGATGTCCTTGGAAAGTGGAAAAGTGTTCAGTTGTCAGTGTCAGTTACCTCATGGTTCATATCTTGGAGTAAAGAGAAAGAATGAAAGAAAATGTTTACATTTCTATAGGCTTCAACAATGCTACCGAACGACGCTTGGAGAAGTCAAGTGGGGTAATCATATTTTCTTTAGCATAATAAGAAAATGTATTTATTTTTTATTTTTTCATACTCATTATTTTATTTATCGATTTTATTTCATTTTTCCCACGATGCCACACGCATAGTAACGTGCCTTCTGATTAGCTGCTGAGTCACATCATAGGAGCAGCTCCGGTTTTGAGAATATATATTTAAATAAATACTTTATTTGCTACCGTTGATACTCGAATACACAGACACAATATATGATAACTGCTACACTTGTCTGTTGCAGGAAGTTTTTTTTTCAAGCTCGAGTTAATCAGCTCGGAGGAGAGAGAATACGTGTTTGTGATACAGATGCCATGCAAGTGATTCCAATATGAAATCCAATTCTTGTAGGACGTCAAACATTCTTTTTTGCAACTGATGCACTAGGTCTAAATGAATTAGGGTCTTCTGAAGAATTATATAATTTATTCCCACAAATATTCATGTATTCTACAGATACCCAGTTTCCTTTCGACCAATAAGATGATTTATATCTTGACATATACTTATATACAAAGTATGTCAGTTTAACCCCCGGGATGACAGTGTGTCGCTGAGGTAAAGTATCAGGTTAACATTTGTACACGAGCACGCTTGAGCATGTTCTAACATTAGCTTTCTTAGAAATTAGAACAAATGCATCATTCGTTGCCAAGTAGTAGAATAAGTTTTATGTGTTCATTTTATACTGTAGGAAGAAAATGTGTGAAAGGAATCTGGAGAAAAGGATTAGCATCAAATTTTGTGAAGATTGTAGATTTATGGTGAAATCCTATCAAGAAATTGAGTGCTTTTGAGTGGCACAGGTGCTTCAAGGAAAGATATGTGCACAATGATGCAAGAAGTGGTCAATCAAAAACAAAACAGTTCTATCCTTGGTCTGTTCAGATCGAAGATTAAATGCACAAATAAAAACAGAATTGAATATAAATAGGGAAAAAAGTATGACAGTTTCTAACAGATGATTTGAGAATGAGACAAATGTCGCGTTTGATGATCGTTAGTTCCTGGTTAAGAAATCCATTTAGCCACACGTAACTACATGACTGAAAGTTATTCCGGTAATCGAGATCCAAGAATATTTCCAGCAATGGCACCATCTTCACATGAAGTGCATAGCTTCCTAATGGGAGTAATTTGAATGCGACAGTAGTTAATGGTGGCTATACACTATCATCTTTAAAGAGTCGGGAATTGTCACATCACACGACGTATATTCATCAACATGGACAAATATTTTGGCAAGTAATCCACCCCTTATTTTTTTAGCTAGAAAAAATCTTTCAGTTAAATCTGGAACGTAATTCCAAAATTCCTTTCTCTAAAGATATTTATTGCGTATTATATTAAACATAATTTTTCAAAATGAATATCCCTGCTCTATAATGCTATCTTTACAAATCTCTATCTATAAAAGGCAGGATGTGTGTGTGTGTGTGTGTGTGTGTGTGTTTAACGAATGCGCGACCGCAATTTTCGACAGATTTGCACCAGAATTTAAATGCATATGCTCCAAGTTAGCGGGAAGGCCAAGACCGACTTTGCATTTTCCCACTCCCATCAATAGTGGAAATAATCGAATTTTTTATGCTTCTACGGCAGTTTTCATGTAGTTTGCGGCCATTTTCTACTGGCCATAGTGAGAGCCTATAGCTGATTGCCACGAATAGGCAGGAAGATTCTATTGGCCAGCGTGAGAGCCAACAGCTGACTGACACGAATGTTAACTAGCATGCTAGCATGCAAAAAAAATTGTTAGCTGCATTCATCACAAGTGGGAAAAATTTAAATCTGCATGGCACTTTACCCCAATTGGCTCATTCGCTTGCTTAAAGTCAACGTTGATTCTGATTCCACAGAACTGGGTTGGGTGTAAAAAAAGTATTTGTTGTTAACATTCTTTTTCATTCGGTTTTTCCAGTTACGAGTCCTTTTTTAAAGCTGATCGTTTTGTGTTCATTTTGTTTAGTTCTTTTTTCGTAACAGATTTAATGTTTAGTATAGAGC
The DNA here is from genome assembly GCA_903632075.3 of Acanthosepion pharaonis. Lineage (NCBI taxonomy): Eukaryota > Metazoa > Mollusca > Cephalopoda > Sepiida > Sepiidae > Acanthosepion > Acanthosepion pharaonis. The sequence goes on from CAHIKZ030004884.1 coordinate 3,654,490, forward strand.
TTACAAAAAATTCGCAGTGTGAGATAGGCAGGAAGTAAGGCATGTAGCAACATCAGCACGGCAAAGGGCACTCGTTTAAAGGCAAGGAAGGGCAAAAATATTTTAAGTCAAGTGATAGCGATTGCTGTATGAGTCGTACGATTTTTGAATCAAGCATGGGCAACGCCGGGCCATGCTGCTAGTCTTTTTACAAGTTTGTCTATATAAATTTATATTATCGCATTTGCCGGCCTATTAGACGCACCCAGACGTTGGCATGGAATATTTAGGAAATGCACGCATCACAACCAAAATTATTTTTGGTTTTACTTTATGGTGATTTTCAAGTGAAACTTAGACATGGCACAAGACCGAAAGTATGGGGCGCCCTGTCAAGATCAAACTCACTCCTCAGTTGTAATTGTTCTAGCGAGACAAGGTTGCTAACCATTGAACCACCTCGAGTTGCCTAACCTTACCTTTATGTGACATTTTCATTAACCGTTAAAAAACACGTTAAGAAAACAGTATTAGAACAAATTATACTACTGGTACCTTTTTTAAAGGATTTCCTTGTGATGTATTGGGTATGGGTTTGGGATAAAACTCTCAGGACCGAGTTCGAATTCCAGTCGGGTTCGTTACATTCGCTTACGCGGAAATACCCTTGAAATGGTTGAATCCATCTCTTCTGCCCCTAGCAGAAAGTAATGGCAACATGGCAGGAAAAATCTTCTACTTAGGCTGTCATGTATCGAAAGATGCATGATCGCTCAAGCGCGTGGCATTTTCTAAAAATAGCAATGAGGTAAGTTTTAATTACCAGGCCATTTTTTGGAGAAGAAGAATTTTAGTACATTTCATCATACATTTTTTGAAAATTGTTTTCGTTGTTTTCCAGGGAGCAACAACTGCATATACAGTAAATTCTTAATAGCTACAAAGATATCTATTAGTATCAGTGAACATTGGTACATAATTGTAATAGGCAAAGAACAGAAATATGTACATGTTGGTGAATGAAATTCCATACCATACATGCCGAAAAGCAAATTCCAATAGGTGTATATAAACAAAAACACACGCAAAGCAAAGAACAATATGCCAATCAAAGCAAATATTTCAGTAAAATCTTATATTTCTACAGAAGAAGCAGCAAATTATTGTACAATTGCATATATTACTCGATTTCTTTTTCCTGGTTGAATTTTACAGAGATACTCTTATTGATATCATGTTTATTCACTTCCGGGAGTTCTATACCTTTTCAACTTCAAAATGATAATAATCAACTTCAAAATGGACTTATTTTCAAGTAAAAAATTAATCAACTACAAATTGGATCAATCAACTTCAAATTGGATCAATCAACTTCAAAATGGAATAATCAACTTCAAAATGGATTAATCAACTTCAAATTGAGAAGATGTCAAAAACCGAAAAACAATCAACTTCAAAATAAGAATAAACAACTTCAAATTGAGATTTTTTTTTTGGTAAATTGAAAATTACTTTTTCCATTAATTTAGTAAGGAAATTGACTGCTCGTCTTCATTATATGGATGAAGAAAAACCCAAAATACAAACAACTTAGAGGCCAAGAAAGCATTGGGTGAGCCTACAGTAAAAGTAGAAGGAGAAAGTCCCGTATGGGCAAAAATGATGATTGATGATGATGCTGGAGAAACCTCTACAAAAAAAGCTGAAGAAGAATTAGCAACAGCTCCAAAAAGACTTACCTCAAGAAAACTTTGGCTGGCGAAAAAAAAAAAGGCCCAGATTTTAGCTGCTCATGCCGCAGCAGGAAATTGGAAAGACCTGGCAAGAACAATTGGTGTGCCTCTGACAACAGCGTACCGTTGGTTAGACCAGGGTGCTGATAAGAGTGACTCTAGGGGAGGAGCAAGAAAATATAAAATTACGCAAAAGCACAAGAATTTTATGGCCGAATTAATTGAAAACTCTCCTAGGGTCACTCTTCAAGACATTGTAAATAAGTTGGTCGAAAAGTATGACGAAAGAATGCATAAGAAAGCACTTGGAGTCCATGGCCTTTACTTTAAAAGCGGTTCATTATGAACCAGAAGCTGCCAATAATAATGTCAATAAGGCGAAACGTAAGGATTACGCAGGAGCTTTATTAGAATTTCAGTCCCAAAGTGTGCCAATTCTTTAATGGATGAAACCAATTTTAATCTCCATATTTCAAGAAGAGAAGGTCGCCCTAAAAAAGGCACGAGGTGCACTACAGTCGCAGCTGGATCCAGAGGAAATAACATCCATGTTATTGGATGTATTAGTAATAATGGATTAATTCATCATAAAATTAAAATAGGTTCTTTCAAAAAAAAGAGGATGCGAAAGAATGGACCAGGGAGTGCCTTAGAAAGGCAAATGAAATTTATGAAAGGGGAGTTGTCTTAGTTAATGATAACGCTCCTTGCCATACATCAATTGAAGAAGTTGTAGAGGAGGATGAATTTAGGCCACACCAAATTTTCAGACTTGCCCCCTATAGTCCAATGTTAAATCCCATTGAAAAGGTTTGGTCAGTCATTAAAGCTGACGTAAAAAGAAGTATGGCAGACTCAATTTAAGAGGCGATGGCCAGGGATCTTTAATTACTAAAGAACTCCGCTTCAGCAAGTTAGAAGCGATGATCTCCAAGACAATTAATAATATTTCCTCTGAGACTTGCACTAACTTCGTATCTGGAGATTACTTCTCTCTGTAATTAACTTAGATGATGTAATCTTTTAAATAAATTTCTTAGGAACGTTTATATTTTTTTATATCCCTTTTAAGTAAAAATAAAAGAATAAATATTAAATTTATTAGTATTATATTAATTCTCAATTTGATGTTGATTAATCCAATTTGAAGTTGATTGATCCATTTTGAAGTTGATTAATCCATTTTGGAGTTGATTAATTTTTTTACCTGAAACTAAGTCCATTTTGAAGTTGATTATTATCATTTTGAAGTTGAAAAGGTATAGTTTCTGACCTAAGCATTGTGTGTGTACTGATTTCTGTTGAACGCCACTTTTTTCATGATCTTTATGTCCTTCTCATAAATGATACTGCAGTATTGGACGCAGGTAATTTTGTTACATTTTTTGGAAAAAAATTCATGTCCATTAGGTCAGCAGATCCGGTATATATCCTCTAGAGAAAAGTATGTAAAATTGTAGTTTCTCCTGGCTTCTGATCCTTTTTCGTAGGTAAAAAAAAATCCACACGTGTCTCCTGTTTGCTACAGCAGTCACCATTCTCTCTGACACCTCGTTATACACATTTTTATATCCCCATTGACAGCCAAAATTTACATATATGTAAAGATACTCTCGTGAGAGTCTATCTGACTCCAGTATCAATCTATTTTAAATGTGACATGCGAAGCTACCATTTTTCTTTTTGTGACAGTTTACATGCGAGGCACGTCTGAATCCGTTTTCGCCCTGGAGGTAAGCCATTTTCTCTTGTGTTACATTGACTGTTGCAACAAATGCATGCAACCCTAGGCTTCTTTGCCCTCTGCAGGAATTCACTACATATCCTCCTCGCGTCAGTTTAAACTAATGTCTTCTTTTGCCATATAGATAAACCATCATTACAAACTCTAATTTTAAAATGTGAACTTTTCTCTGTTTTTTTTTTAAGCATTACGCCCCGAGCAAGGCATGAAGCCACTAGGATGCAGGGGTTTGCAGAAGATTTGGAGCCAGAGAAGATAGGAGAGATAGAAGAAAGGATGAGGAGAAGGATAGTGGGTAGATCAAGGTAACTGGAGGTGTCGATTGACATTACATTTGAATAGTTGGAGATTATAGCTTTCAAGGAAACAGTAATTGGGAAGGGTGTTCCACAGGCGAGAGGTGCGAGGTATGAAGCTATTGGAGTAGAAGAGACGGCTACATTTAAAAATTTCTATAGTGTAAGGATAGGAGCGCGATGCCAGCCTCGTAAGGGCGCTTGAATTCATGGAGTCTGGGAACCAGTGATAGCAGCTCATCGGAGCAATTACCATGAGAGTATTTGTAGAAAAGACAGAGAGAGGCGACGGCGCGTCTGTGAGAGAGTGGCTGTAGACGAGACGCCAGATCAAGGCCAATTAGATTACATATCCGTCTCTGGATCTTGTCAAGAACTCCGAGGTAAGCAGAAGGTGCTCCAGCCCATATATGGCAGCAATACTCCATGCAAGGGCGAATGGTTGTTTTGTATATTTGAAGTATCGATTCAGGGGAGAAAAATTTCCTGGCGCGGCACAGAGAGCCAACTTTCCTCGCGGTGGAAGAAGCAATTGACTCAATGTATTTGTTCCATCCCAGGTTAGCAGTCAACGTGAGATGTTGGAATATTGTTGAGTTTGTATATGACATCAGCAAAATAAAAACTTTCATCTAAATGGTAATAATATATGAAAGCAAGAACATCACTTCAAAACTGACGCAAAAAATGGCCATGGATTAAGTCTGACAGTAATTTCTTTTAGAGAGATGATATCTTAAGAATAACCTTACGGCCATCGGTGTCTGTACGATGACTAAAGTTAAGCAACGTCAGGTCAGTACCTAGATAGGAGACCGTATGTGAATACAATGTGCGGTAACCTTGGATGTGCGGAAGGTGTAACGGATAATGGCTTGAAATTGTTAATCGGGAGCAGAGTTCCATCTCCAGTTGTGTTCATTCATGCACAAATACCTTTGAGAAATGTATGAATCCATCTCTTCTGCCCTCAGTTATGGATTAATTAGTAAGACTATACCACTAAAACCATTATTATCTCTAAAAATAAAACTGCATAAAAAATATTTGGATTTCGACATTAATCAGCACATAGAGTTGGATAGATATACTGTCGTAAATATTCTTAGGTTGGTTGTTTTTGTTTATCGGCATATGATGTTAAATCGGAATAATTTTTATAAAATTAGGCTTAAGCGGAAAGCTGTGAATGACATTACTAATGATCATATATAAATGGTTGGCAGAATCGGAACTAGTGGAGGGGAGTAAAAAGACAAAACCTTACTCAGAGTTTCAAAAGAGGGAACTTGTGGAGATCCCTGACCTTCCAGGTTTTGAAGTGACACGCTGAATAAAAGAATTAATGTAAACTAATTTAGTACCGACAATCAATATTTTTTTCGAATTGTATATTGCTTTAAATATTTTGTCAGATATATTTAAAAAATTGTAATAAAATCCAACATTTTTGGCTTACTCCCATTTTTCTAAAACTTCATATGAAGTCAAAATAAAATATGTTTTTTTTTTATTAATTAATGTCATTCTAACGGACCGTACTAAGATAATAGAGAATGGCTAGTACTGTTCATAGAATTCTGTGAAAGTTATACCAACTTCATCATTAAATGGCAGTAACTTCAAATGGAATTTTAAAATGAAACACATTGCGATGAGGGAAAAGAGTCTGACATTTCGAATAAAAGAATACATTTATAATGTTTGTTTCGGCTTTACACTAACTTATCAAAACTTATAGGTGTCTAGTATCGTGTACGATGCATTCTAGCCATGTGAATTATAGTAACTCTATGTGGAACTCATTCTGCAAGTGATTAGAAAACTTTTAGAGAGATATTGAGAATTACCGTATCGATAGCCGTCACCAGCCTCCAGTGTTTTTCAGATGAACTTGATTAGCTGTAAATAGACTTCTCAGCCATGTCTCATAAACGCTCGATAACCTCATTCGCAAACGTGTGGGCCATACTATTCTTCGGAATTCTCCAGAATGTTCCTAAATTCAATTCTGGCCAATTTTATTCAGATAACCTGATGCATTATCGTTCAGGAATAACGCATCGTCGTTGGGTGACATGGATTCCATAAATGGTTGCAAATGGTCGCAAAGCAGTGTAATGTAACGGCTATAGCTCAATGCCTTGTTTAAACGGAGCAAAGAACCCAATCCATGTTACGTGAACCTATCCCTCTCATTCCACTCCATTATGGAACTTTCATTTGCCTAAACGATGTTATATAGCCTCAGGGTTTTTATCGCACCTGAACCATACGATCAACCCAAAACGGAAACTTTGATTAAACGTACTCCACTCATTTATATTTTGATTAATTACGCCACGAACCCAGCTTACGGACTTTGCCCGGTGTCCTGATGCAATGTAAAGAACGCTGAAAGGAACTGATGGTCATTTGACTGGTACCTTAAGTATTGGATGGAGCGAAGATATGAGCCAATGTCGCTTTTCAGCAGAGACAATGATTGTCAGACGCCTCTGGACACAATCTTTAAAGACTCATTGTCGTTCATTCTGTTGTCCACGGTGGGTGATAATTCCTTGTGTTAGCTTCTCCAGATATACATGTTGCACCTTATGTTGAAATATGTCAAATATTTCCAACATTTCAAAAATTGGATATCCCATCTACCTGGTACTACAGACAAAGTCGTATATTTCAAGTCGCCTTGCTATATGGAGCTAAACCGTAGTACACAAAACATCAGAAATCAGAACTGATATACGTCTATATATTTCTAATTTATACCTCTTAGTACATCAGTGTATATGTGATATTAAAAGTCATCATTCAAAAAGTAATTGCCGAAAAGGATTTTTTACAAGTCCTGGGAGCCACTGAAGGTAGAGAGTTACAGGGTGAGAGGTACAGTTTATGTGGCTATGTGGGAACGATAATGGTTGACTTGAACAGGTGAAACTAGTAGCGATCATCAAACAGCAAAAACAGAAGAAAATATACAACGATGGACCAAAATCAAAGCGATCCAAAAGAGATACCCAAATACTAGTTAAAAAAAAACGTTAATGTTTAATAATAAATTCTAGACTAAAAAGAATTGTTCTCGTAGCTACCATCATTCAGCTTTACTTTGATTAAAGCTGTCGAAGAAATGTGCAGTTAATGTAAGTTCCTGCTACAAGAGGCATATATATTTTCATTGTCTGTATTTCGTGTGTGAAGCAGCTGGTAAAGTAAATTATTCTATGAACAAAACGTTAGCTTTTCTCACCTGGCTTAACAAAATGCGACTTGACCATTAGAATCTCTCAGCAAGGGACGGTGTCGGACAAATAGGCATTTCGGATTTTGGGTACAAGTTCAACTTTACCTCCAATGATTGCTTTGTTTCCTTTCTGAACTGTTGTTTACAGTAAATTAACAAATGCTATGGTTTTTGTCTATTAACATCTCTCTTGGTAATATATCCAAACACATTTTCCGGACGGAACTTCTGCAATTCGCTAGGAAGGGTAAGAGTAGGGGTGAACCTTTGGTGTGTGAAGTATTTTAGGATTAAACTAAAGTACCATTTAAACAAAACTGGAAATTTATACAATAATGTGCAAACAGAATGCATAATTATCTCTCTCTCTTATCTATCTATCTATCTATCTATCTATCTATCTATCTATCTATCTATCTATATATATATATATATATATATATATTAAATTTAAATCATATTAATTTAAATTAAATTAATTTACACACACATATATATATATATATATATATATATATATATATATATATATATATATATATATATATATATATATATAAAAAAGAAAGAACAGTAAGATATAAAATCCGGTGTTCTTATAGATATTTTTATTTTTACAAAATAGTGCTCAATGTAAATTTACAGAGCATTAATATTATAAATTAATTGATTTAAAATATGGTTTTTTTTCGCTACACAGTTCCACCCATGTTTCAAAAATAGAAGCTAAAACCCCGAATTTAATTTTGCAATTAAATTAAAAGCATTAGTTCCATTTCATCTTCAAGCGAATTTTGGAGTAACTTTCAAAAATTACCGGGTTTTAAAGACACAGCTAAAATCACGTTTCCATGGTTACAGAATATTCTACTTAAATTGAACAAGGGATGTCTAGATTTTCCTTATGTCAGTATTATTGTATCAGTTATTAGCTACAATTTGGTAAGGGGTAGGGATGTATTTTACAATGAAACCTGACATCAGTTGAATGGATGTCGTCTGAATTTAAAAAAAAAAAAAATTATTGTTAACGGTAAAAAAATTTCAACGTCATTTTTTTTCTTTTATAAATTTAAAGATTTTCGGGGTTTTTTTTTATCATAATACTTTTTATTTAACTACGATTTGGAATATTCTCATTTTTAATTTTTATTATACTATATTCTTTTTAAGAACAGTTAAATGTATTAGAATCCATTATATTATGTAGGATTATTTTAACATCAAGTTTAAGTATGTATATGAGGTTCCATTTTTTTTTTTTATAAAAAATTTATGACTATGACGGCAAAAATGGTTACTTAATTTCACTGATTTAGTAAACTTTTATTTTATATATAAACCTAGTAATATAATGTTTCTCATGTAAGTACAAAGGACATGGGTCATTTAAAAGCTTACATCTTATGGCATTTCATATTAATTTTATTTTACTATAGGTGTTTTTTTTGGATTCTTTTTAGTGCGTGTAGTATTATTTTAAAAGAAATTTAGGTTAGAATTCATTCAATTTAACTACAATTTTAATTACAATTTCAAAATTACAACTTTAAAATTTTAAAATATTTTTCATTGTTTAGTTTTAATAGACTATATTACTTTTATAACAGAAGGAAAATTACTCATAGTAAGTAAAATTATTTTTCCATATCAAAGTATATGTAAATTACAATTTTTAAACTTTTAAATTTAAATATTATTTAAGTAATATTAATGGCACTTACTACAAAACTAGCTAAGTCATTTCTCAGATTTAGTAAACTTCTGTAACCATGGAAACGTGATTTTAGCCGTGTCTTTAAAACCCGGTAATTTTTGAAAGTTACTCCAAAATTCGCTTGAAGATGAAATGGAACTAATGCTTTTAATTTAATTGCAAAATTAAATTCGGGGTTTTTAGCTTCTATTTTTGAAACATGGGTGGAACTGTGTAGCGAAAAAAAAACATATTTTAAATCAATTATATTTATAATATATATATATATATATATATATATAGAGAGAGAGAGAGAGAGAGAGTAAGAGAGATTAATGAAATGTAATCGAACATCAGAAAAATATGATCCCATCAATATCAGATGTCCTTCCGAAATGTGTTACATATGTATGTGTGTGTATGTGTTAACGAGGTAAACGTTTTGTATGTAAAATATATAGGGATTGCTTTCATTCATCTATAGATCTTCCATTCAGTTTTTTATATTTCATCCTTCTTCTTAGATCTATTATCTCAATATGGGATATCAAATAACCGAAGTGATGAAATCAGTGAAACCCAAAATATATATTTAAAAAATATTTAACAATTCTGACCGTCCCTTGTCGGGCTCATTACAATCTTTAACAAAATATATTATTGGTAACTGCTCGATGCTAAGATTATTTCTTTACTCTATATAATTTTTAAAAATCTCTGTGCATGAAATAAAAAAAAAAACACATGTTGAAATTTTAATATTAATTCTAATAATTCTATAAAAACAAACATTTATTTTTTTTTAAATCCTGGCATTTAAGAAAAAACAGTGAGGACAAATTGTTAGATATGTTTATTGCCAACTTTTCATTTTTTATTGGTTGTAAAGTCTTTGATGGTAGAGAGCGTGGTTGAATATCTGTCTCTGCGTTAATGCGTTTATGTATCTCTCTGTGGATTTTATTTTAATTTGTTGTACGTTTATGATCAGTACTGCTGACTGATGTCATATTTCCTTAACTCTCTCCCAGTCACACTCCTCACTCCAACCTACCAGTCGATGAGTTAAGACTGTTACTTTGATTTTTGCCGACTGTACATTGGGCTAAATTTAATTTCCCCTTTTTTGAATTGATACATTGCGCTAAATAAACTTGTACTGTACGGAGTAAATTATTTAAAATGGATATTTAAAAAAAATTACGTTGAAATAAAATGTGTTCTTTGAAAACTGGGCATACAAGTCATTAGAGATTTTTAAAAGATTTATAAAATTAAAGCAAGAAATACATTACCTATCAAGTATGTCTCCATCTTGATATGGTCCACGTATACGCAACCCGACAAGACTTTTTTTACTTTCTTTTTTGTTTTTTCTTTCTTTGTATGTACAATATCAACGAAATATATTTCGGTCAATATTTTAAGGGATGAAGTTAAAACAATTCATTTTGGATCTAGCTGAAGTCAAGAATAAAAATGACGCACTACGAAAGATTTTTATTGGTTTGAAATAGATATACTTGAATAGCCTGACCCCCGGAGTCGTCACTGATATATATATATATATATATATATATATATATATATATATATATATATATGAGAGAAAAAGGAAAACCTATGTTAGCCGACGCGTATCAAAAGAAATGTCAGGATTTTATTTTCGTCGTTTTAAGAATTTTAAATTTAAGAACGTTCATAAATATTACTTATTAAAAGAAATTAACTTACTTAAACGTAAAAATCTTGAGAGTGGGCGCCTTTATTGAATTTTCCCAAAACATAAATCTTTTCCCGGATTTTTTTCATATATTTCCTTTCTTAAAATAAATACCTATTTCCCAAGTCAACATAATGACTATAAAAATGTAAAATTGAAATAAAAGAAAACTTTTAAATACAAAACCTATTATTCAAAATATATAACACATAAACTAATCTCAAACTGAAAGAAGATAAATAATTACACCGATAAAAAATAACATTTACTCATTTCCGTTAATTAGATATTATATTATGTCACTTAGCATCTTCCATAATTTACCTCGACCTTCACTTAGTCTGATGTATATATATATAATTCTGAACAACTAACGACTTTTGCTTCTGTTTATAAATACTTGTTGTAAATTAAAATCCTTACAATCACCTTGATAAAGTGTATGAAGGACAAAACATATCGGCTAAGATAAGTTTTCCATTTGTCTTTATTCATATTGTCTTTTAACACATTTCTAGTTATATCTGAATTCTAACAGACACACACGGATGCGGAGAGTGTCTGATATAGGAATGAAAACATTATGGTGGCTGTATCTAAAAAATAAAGTTCTCTTTACTCATATAGAGAAGATTTTAAAGAAATATATATCACTTGGTTTTGTGAAGATTATAAAAAGTATTAGGGAAGAGAAATTTTCGCGAGAAAATTAGTAATACCTAAATGATACAGAACACCGACTGCAGGGAAAAATATAAAATTCTAGAAGCCATTGATATATAAAAGAAACATTTAAATATTTCACTATAGGAGATGGTATCTTAAAGTTTGCGTAAAATGTTTAATATACGTACAAAATAATAGTACGTAGAAATAATGACAACAGGCTTTTTCGGTATAGTCAAGCTCCACTGCAACCTTACTTATGACATCATTTTTGTTGAAATCACATTCAGCTCTCTAAAATATACAAGGATTAAAATATCCTAAAAAATGTTGGCAGCTCCCGCCAAACAAATTCTTGTTTACTAAATTGACATTAAATTCTTGATAATGACTGATATGGTTGAAAGTACTGGGAAAAAACGCAAACAAAACCCGAATTTGACACTTTATCCATTTAAATGCATATTTTATTTAAAACTTGGAAAAAATACAATAAATGTGAAAAAAAAAAACAAAACAAAACAAAATATACAGACCTTGTTTTAATTTAAGAAAACTTGTTTGGATGAAATATTACTGCTTAAATATACCACACACACACACACACACATTTATATATAAGTTTTTGTAAAATTTCAAGTGATTTAAAAAAAATTACTTCCATGCGTTGAGTCTTTTTGTTTTTCAATAAAGGGAAGTTATAGGAAACTTTGCACAGTCCTCTCTCGCTTATATATATATATATATATATATATATATATATATATACCTGTGTGTGTGTGTGAGAGAGAGAGAGAGGGGGAAAAGGTACGAGTAAGAAAGAGATAAATACAGATTGATGAGTCTACGTTAACAGATGTGAAGATAGAAATATAGTAATGTACGTAGAGATTGGAATAGACAAATAGATCGTAACCATCCTCGAAGATTGATTGATTATATCTTATAGAGTGTAGACAGGATCGATTGTTTGTTTTCTACGGAGTTAAATCGATGTGTTCCACATTTCTATCGAATGGTGAAAGCCGGCCAGAGATGGATAAAAGGGAAGAAACCAAGAGAGACGAACAGAAGTATACAAAGCCATATTTCTTTCGACAGAAGGTCATCTCATCTTCCTTAGAAGACTTTCTTAAGAGTCGTAGTTCCACATCTCCTGCCTTACGCCGATACATTCGCGCGCACAGCGATTTCCAGCAAATCACTGACGGGCAAAAAGTAATATGAAATCGTACACATGGCATGAGTTTTGGTTGGTTAAACACTTTATTAAGAGTAATATATCCAGGCACAAGGTCACGTTTTTGGAGATTATAAAATGTATCATAGTATTAGGAAGATTTTTGTCTGAATTTCTGGAATGAGGATTTATCATGATTGTAGCTGGAGTAACGTTTGTGTTACTATATTGTAATCATTAATAAATAAAGCAAAACCAGAAGACAGATAAAGGAACAGATAAAGGACAACAAAGCTGTTTCAGCAGCAGCTACAAAGGTGGCAATAAGCTTTTAGGTTCCATATTCTAGCTTCAGGATTAAAACGCTGGTTCTTGAATCTGGTGGTATAGTAAATGAGTGTTCATTCCGTGGGTCGGGTATTAAAGTCTCAGGGAAAATAAGACGACCGATAAATGAGCAGAAAAGAAAAGCGTAGAAGACATGATATCCGGAGGCAGTAACAGCTGAATATTAACAATCTACCACGTAGAATATAGGTGCTTAATTTGAAATGCCATAAAGATTACCTGAATCGACAGGATCAAAGAATAATGTGAGGGTCGTAACGACGTGACAACAAAGATGAGGAAATTAGTTTGACTGTAAGTAATGTAAATATTTTTAGTTTTTTACGGCTTATCAGCCTTTGAAGGTTATTTGAAGCCAGAAGTTATTTTTAAATTGTAAGAATATTTTTAGATAATGATTTTTACAGATACAATTTTTATTAATTAACCCCTAAGTGGGGGAGATGCGATGGATGTATACGATTCCCAACGGTATGTGTGCATAATTTAATATAACAAACCAGACTGGAATAGGACAGCTTTTACACACTTTATTCTCAGAAAAGAAAACATGTACACAACAAAAATTGAATAAAAAGCTTAATCACATTATCTTATTAGCCGTCTTTATAAAAGACGGATTGGTGTCCAAATACACAATTTTATCTCACACACACACACACACACACACACACACACACACACACACACGTGTGCGTGTTATTGTATTATGAGATGAGTTCTAGCTGAGGGATGTCAGACTAGTTGATATTCAATCAGTATTGATTGGGTGACTGTGAAGATGAGGGGGTATGATATTGTAAGACCCGAAACCCATGAAGATCCTCGGCTAGAAACATCAGTGATGATGTGTGCCAATGCATCAACCAGATATATTTCACGAGAAGAATATATATATATATATATGTGTGTGTGTGTTAAGTGGCTGAGATAAAATGACGAATTAACTGAACAATTCATTGAGTTTGGTATGAAAAGGCGAGACGGACAGTCGAAGATCCAACAGAGAAATATAAAGACCAACACAAAAGTAAAGATGAAAAGAACATTTTGAAAGTAGTAAATTGCATCAATGAAAATAATGAGAATAATTTAACAAAAGTTAGAATGAAAACAAATAGAAAATGTTTCCTTTAAAGAAAATATTCCTAATTATAGAAAACCTAAAAAGTAACAAGTTTTTCCTCACTCACAAGAAAATGTTTGTTTCTCGTTTTTTTTCTGTATTTGATATTCGTTTTGTTTTTATGTTTGTTTTTGTCATCTCCCGTGAAATATTTGATTTTTTTTGTTTCTCGAATGTAGACGCTCGACAGAATTCCATTGATTTGAAAAGGACAGAATTCAATCACATTTGTTCTCGTCCCGCGATAATTAGAGTTTTTTTTTATTTTATGATCGTTGGCAATGAAAGTGAATTCCACCAGAATTAAGGCATTGAAATCAATATTTGGTTTTCATTCTTCCTTAGAGATTGTCCTTTGTCAAAAACACACGCACACACATACACAATTATATATATATAATATTTGTATACAAGAATGATACAAAATTTAACCTATCTTGGCAGATATTCTTTTATCACGTGGGATACTTAACAAAAGTGACAAAGCCATAATTAACAAAAATAATAATTAAATGGGTCAAACTGTATATACCTGAACACATATTTAAAAAAAATCAGCATCTCCTCTCATGTGTAGTCTCATCATAGTAAACATCACTTTAATCTGATGAAGTCATTAGGATGAAATGCATCATACGAAAAAATTCACACTTTTTAATTAATTTTCCTAATATATATATATATATATATATATATATATATATATATATATATAGGGAAAAATGACAATGTAACATTTCTCTACATATATATACTGATTTCTTTCTACAGACTATAATTGTTTATTAAAAACAAAAAAATAAAAAACGTGACAAATACTCAGCTTTTGTTAGTCTTGTACAAATTAATAGATCAGAGATACTGCTTTAGGGACCAAACATTGCCTAACCCCACACGCTTTGTATATATATATTTCTCATGGATAAGTTATTTTATTCTTAACGTAGGTCATTGGTGAGTGTATGTAATGTCCAAATGTAATTTGATCGAGGCTTTCAGGCTATTCATTTCAACATTATCCAGTTCTAGCAGATTAAAGGCCACGGAAAAGATGCAATAAAATATATTAATAATTGTATTTCAAAGTTCAAATCTTAAATGGAAACATTTTTTTTTTATCGGTAGTTGAGCAACGCATTCACATTTCGCCGTCCGTGATTATTTGATGTTATAATTAGGATATGCAAAATTACATTTTAGAAAGAACAGAAATAAATTCCATCTCTGTTGTCTTTAAAGGAATATTTAATACGAAATTAAACCCACTTACGTATTACTCCCCACCCACAAATACATATATATATATACACACAGACACACACACATATATATATATATATATATATATATATATATATATATATATATATATATATATACAGTAAGGTTTACACTTTAAAAGGCCCGGAGCCATTCGAGGCAGAGGGTTGCGTCTGGAGACCATTTATAGGATGTTAATCTGTATATACCGGGTGCAACCGAAAAATTGTCCAATTGTTAGATTAAACTTTGAACCGTTGTATCTTAGAATTGATACACGATGCCTTACTGGAATTCTACGTGTTTTTTATAACACTCTATTGGACTCTACTTTGAGCTATATTAATGAATAGTTATTCTCCAAGATGATCGTGATGAAATCGGTCATAAACGAAAATGATATGTTCATCATTAATTAATCATAGCTAAGGATCGAAAGCTCATGAAGTATTGAAATAAAGTTTATTTATATATATATATATATATATATATATATATATATGTGTGTGTGTGTGTGTGTCTTATTCCAGAACCATTTTCCAAAAATGATCTCGCCCACCTTCTAATTTTTTGTCCTGGAGTCACAAGGTGCCTCACAGTTTTCACGTATGATTTTATTTTCAAGTCTTTTGTTCACTATTCTTTGGACTGTCATAGGTAAAACTCCTGTCTTACGTGCCAAATGTTTTATGGATTGAGTTGGATCTTTTCTAATTGATCTCTTTAGCTCTAAATTGAAATGATGATTCCTCTTAGTGTTGCGACCTCCTAATCCAGTTTTCCTTTCCACTGTTCCCTCTTTTCAAACTTATTCACCGTTCTCTTGGTGATAAAAGCCAGAGTATGATTACTGAAGCTCTGAATGATATTTTCCTCTCACCACTGCTCATTTGAAAAGACAGTGGGTCTGAAACATAACGATTTTAAACTGTTCTCTTCCTAGCAGAATAACTCAAATGGTTTTTCAGTGATTCTTATGACAAATGGTATCAAGATTGCTAAACGTCTTATCTGAACCTGTAAAAAAGAAACTCAGTTAGTTTAGTGGATTTTTAGATATTAAACATATTATGGAATGGACAATTTTGCTATTACACCCGGTACATATATATATATATATATATATGTATATATATGTATATGTTTATATATATATATATATATATATATATAATCATCCACAGACAGACTGTTTCGCTGTTTACAGCTCATCAGTGCGGCTAGAACATCCGTTTGCCTCTAGCTAGGATCGAAACCCGACTGAATTGTCAGTCGGACTTCTAACCACTAAGCCGTCGGCGCACGGTAGGAATGGAGGTAGATTTTTAGCGTATTTACTTTTGTAAACATGACAGTGACTCAATTCGCTTACGCGAAGAGTCTCGCTATATTAGCTATAATAGTCACTGTTTACAAACCCACACCTAACTCCCAGAGTGCTCAACTGAAATCAAATTCAGGAGCTAATGTAATGTCATCCACAGACAGACTGTTTCGCTGTTTACAGCTCATCAGTGCGGATAGACATCCGTTTGCCTCTAGCTAGGATCGAAACCCGACATATATATATATGTATATATATATATATATATATATATATATATATATATATATATATATATATATATATATATATATATATATATATATATGTATATGTATATATATATATATATATATATATATATATATATATATATATATATATATATATATATATATATATATATATATATATATATATATATATATATATATATATATATATATATATATATATCCCCTGTATGATTTATATATATTAGTTTTAGGAAACTATATACGTATTTTTTTCCCAACCATATATAAAAAAATATAAATTTAGAGTCATATAAATATATTTATATATATTAATCAAATTGTCATTTTTCATCAATTTATCCCAAGAAACGGTCATTAAATTCTCAATGATTAGATTTTTGCATTGACCGGAAATACATCCTTTGAAAGACTAACTGTTAACGCTTAATTTTATTTGAAACCTCATAATTAATATTGTATGCATGCAAGATTTCATTGAAGACCACAATGTTTGTTTCAACATTTTTTTTAAGCAATTCGATTTTGCTTTCCTTCGAGTAAAAGGATGTCGGGTTCCGGTGAATGTAAACGAATTATGTAGTGGTATAAAATAACCAATGATTATGAAAACGCTAGAAAATAGTACGGACGGATGGAACCAACCATTTTTATTTTGTACAAAAACTAAAGAGAATTGCTAGAAATTGTTTAAATGAACCACGGCCACTCTACGTCGTCGCCTGAGTCTCCGTCCTCTTCCAGCCGCCCTGCGTCGTTTCCGATGGTTCGAGCACGCCTTTCGACGCCCGGAGGAGGAGCTCATCCACGATGTGCTTCTCTCTCCTTCTCTTCCTGGCTGGCGAAAACGTGTCAGTGGGCAGCTGAGAACGTGGGCTAGCACAATCAAGGATGACCTAGCAGTACTGTCGGGTCCACAAGTAGTTGGTCTTCGACGATGGAATCGCAATTGGCTTGCCATTTTCATGTGATCTGGCTCAGGATCGGCGAGCGTGGGCAGCGATGGTCCGTGATGCTGTACTTGCTCGGGAGGAAGCCGGTTCAACCCGACCAGGGTGAAAACCGATACAAGTCAAGTCAAGTTTAAATGAACCTCATTTTTTCCTAACTAAAGGAAACTGTTACTACAAAACAAGATGGAAGCTCACAAGAACCGATCTACTCGAAATGGATGCATAACTTTCACAAGGTTATTCTCACGTAAGGGAATATAACAAATTTGTCTAGAATTCCAACTCGGATTTCTGATTCCTAAATCCGAGACGATATCTATTACACCAACGTGCCTTTAAGAAGTCGGAACCGTTATTACTCCACCATGTCTTTTGTGAAACAAAATCAAACATATAAAAATCGTATAAGATAATTAGATTAAATATAAAATACCCCATGGCAAAAAAGAATGAATACACACCACAAGGTTGTAATGGTTTAAAGCCCCTTATAGCCGCAACGTAAACACAAATGGTGGAAGTATCTTCCTGCAACGAGTCGATAAACATTTCGAAAGTTCTCAAAGACTCCGTTATTTAATAGAAACATTAAACATTAAGAAATTAATGTCGTCTCGTAAGAAATTATTGGATAATTGCAACAAAACCAATGACAAAATAGAAGAAGAAGAAAATGCAACTGCCAAAATAATAAATGTGTATTTACGGTAAAAGTTTAACTAGCAATATTGTTAAAATTGAAATATGTTGAAAAACTATTTGGGTTCGACAGAAACATAATGGAAACAACAATTCTGCAACCAAAAATTTAGCTCGAGTAATTAAAATTATAGAAACAACGCAAAATATTATAGGTAGTTAAAGAGTATTGGTAATAAAAAAGCCTAGCGCCAGAAATATCGTGGATGCATGAAACTTCAAATAGCATGCAGCGGTGAGAACATATATATATATATATATATATATATATATATATATATATATATATATATATAAATATGATTCAACTCGCGACATAAAGTTCTCATGCTTTTTTCAAAACAAGAGCCGAAAACTTCAATATAATTTTTGAATTAAATTAGTTAAAAAATGATCTATTCCATCTTCAAGCAACGAAATTTTTTGGGGGAAAATGTATTTCTGAATTTTGCGTTTTTTAATAATTGAAATCAAAATTTTAACAGCTAGAAAAATTGTTTAAATTGGGAGGCGTGTGTTGGGTGTTAATAATAAGTATCAGTATAGAGTTACTTTCATAGATGTCGTCAGGAGTAAGGTGAAAACCTAAATTTGAAACGGAAGATTTTTAGCCTAGTCGGCTTACGTGTCTATCGAGATTTATTTATTTTTTAATTTTATTTCTTTATAAAAGGATTTGTGCATATAAAAACGGCCGTAACTTTTCTTTTTGACGACTTCATAAAAGGGTTATCGTAAAACTATTTATTTTGGCTATGGATAATAAAAGTTATTAATTGTATGCTTGTTTTAGCTAATCATTCAAATCATAGATTTGATGATATCGACAGAAAGCCGCCCTCTTGTCTATTGTTTAATAGATTATTTTATTTAGAAACTTAATAATATGATGTGCTTCTCATGGAGGCACGCAACGTGTCATCCCAAGTTTTACATGTTCTAGCCCAATTTATAATTTTCCATTTAACTTTAGGTGTCCTATTTGTTTGACATACAAAAGATCGTTTCTTTAAATCATACTTCGTGGACCCAATATTGGGTCCACGAAGAATGATTTTATAGCTTGATGGAGGAAGCATAAGTGCTCTTTCAACAATATAAATAAAAGAAATCAGACTTCCCCATCTAAATATTTTTTGGCATCTGAAAGTTACTACAAAACAAATAGAACACCAAAAAAAATGGAAATTTCTTTTATTTATATTATTGAAAGAGGTTATTCTCTCCATCTAGCTATAAAATATTCTTCGTGGAAATGTTATCATATTAGTCTAGGACTCAGTGGATGCTCTTTCAATAATATAAATAAAAAAGAAACGACTTCCCTATTTTTTTGCATCTGAAGAAACAAATAGGACACCTAAAGTAAAACCGTTATTATAATGTAAAACTTGGGATGACCCATGCCCTTTGTGCCTCCATGAGAAATTGCATATTATTAAGCTTCTAAATAATAATAATCTATTAAACAATAGACATGAGTTAACGGTTTTCTGTCGTCATCATCAAATCTATGGTTTGAATGATTAGCTAAAAACAAGCATACAATATAATAACTTTTATAATCCATAGCCCAAATTAATAGTTTAAATACGATAACCCTTTATGAAGTCGTCAAAAAACAAAAGTTACGGCCGTTTTTATATGCAAAAAATCCCTTTTACAAAGAAATAAAATAAAAAAATAAATAAATCTCCATAGACACGTAAGCCAGACTAGGTTAAAACATCTTCCGTTTCAAATTTAGACACCCCCACCTTAACCTGACTTGACATCTATGAAAGTAACTCTATACTGATACTTATTATTAACACCCAACACACGCCTACCCAATTTAAACAATTCGCCCTAGCTGTTACCATGGAAATTTTGATTTCAATTATTAAACCACGTAAATTTCTGAAATATGTTATTCCAAAAAAAATTTCGCTTGAAGATGGAACAGAGCTTTCTTTAACCAATTTAATTCAAAAAATTATATTGAAGTTTTCGGCTCTTGTTTTGAAACATGAGACCTCTTATATCGCGAGTTGGAATCATATTTTTAAATTAATTATATTTATGCTCTACATTTGTATCGAGCATTATTTTTAAAAAATAATAACTAAAATACTAAGGAACCTAACCGGTTCTTTCCTATTTTCTATATATTTTCACAAAATATATATATATATATATATATATATATATATATATATATATATATATGATCCGTAAAAAGATTTTTAAGAAAATCATGTTAAGATCAGCTATACTCAACATTACAATATTATATTGACCAAATACATGTCCAAAGTAGACGACGGAGTTAATCTTTTAAACAATAGATGCAACTACCGAAAAAATTAGATCTGTTACTTAAACGGTCCATGATTTTATACCGAGGTATCATACATTCCGGTAACGATGTCAATTTTTTGGTTCCATTGAAAATACTTGGAAATTTGATTTATTCCATCATCGAATGACTTCAGGCAATTTAAAATACAGAAAAATAGCAATACTCTCTCAAGAGATTAAAAATGGTGGTAATGTACTCATTATATTACGTGTGATATTTTAGCAGGAGCCAAACCATACAATAGATATATTTCAACCTTTACCTTGCAATATGTGTAATAATATTATGAATGATAATAGAATGATATTGTAAGTTTGTATTATTATTATTATTATTATTATTATTATTATTATTATTTGTTCTTTATTTATATTTATGTATCTATATATTTTTTTATTTTAATCAGATCATCGACGTTAATTATAACCTACCCTTATTTGCTAGTGATTAAATCTGACATAGATTGTTGATATTGAATATTTGCAATCATTTATGCATTAATTTTACATGAACTCTGAATTCGTTATCGTTATCTAGGT
The DNA here is from genome assembly GCA_903632075.3 of Acanthosepion pharaonis. Lineage (NCBI taxonomy): Eukaryota > Metazoa > Mollusca > Cephalopoda > Sepiida > Sepiidae > Acanthosepion > Acanthosepion pharaonis. The sequence continues at coordinate 3,675,598 of CAHIKZ030004884.1, forward strand.
AAGAATGTATGTATATTTATATGTATGGTTGTTTCTACATCTTTTTATATATGTGTTCATATACCTGGGTACATATATTTGCGCATGTGTATCTGTATGTTGGTTTGTATATATATATATATATATGTATGTATGTGTGTGTATGCGTTTGTACATATATATACATACATACACACACACATATATATATATATATATATATATATATATATATATATGTATATTATAAAAGATTATAATAAAAACATTTTTGAAATAGCTACACAAAAGCTTTCATGCTTCAATACTATGATTGCACTTCTTCAGGCGATGGTAAGTAAATGGTGATTAACTGATTTTTAAGAAAATTTTAAAACATTTGACACTGCCATATTTTCCTCAATCCTCAATGATGGCATGTTTATGGGCCATTTTATCGTAACATGAAAAAATAACGCACCCAATTCCATCCTTTGAGCTTACTTTTCTATTTAGTGTAGATCTGACATTTAATTGGTTAATCTAGATATACCTACAAGTCTATTTTTAATTCTGACCTTATGACCCTACCCCTTTAACCTTCGAAATAGAGTCAAAACTGTTTTTAAATGCAAATCCCCGACTTTTCAATTGTCAAAAGCCCCCACACCATAACAGAGCGTCCACCATGCTTTACAGTTGGTTGGTTACAGGGGGTTGTAGCTCTGTCACCAACACTTTGCAGCGCATCGGCCCTCCTATTTCACCCAAAGATTTCGAACTGTGATTCGTCAATTCAAAGGACTTTATTCCACTGGGATTGGAAAATTCTTATAGCGCTTGTAGGATATTCCATTTATTGCAGGTGCACTACCGGTACGGGATTTGCAGACAAATTCACGAATTTCCCTCAGCTTTAGTCCGCTATCATTAACCATGACCTTTGGATCTTGTGGCTTAGGAAGGATCTCCATTGGAGGTATTGGAACATCATTCCAAGCATCAGAATTCGTCATCCTCAGGTGGTTCTAGAGTTCATTCTTCGGTACGACGACTTTGCCGTTCTTAGTCTCAGTGAACATCTTTTCAGCTAAAGCGTAAGGATTATTGTAAATTGATCTCCGACACTGTCGTCTTTTCCTCCGACATTTTCTTTGGTTCTTAGCTCTAGAGGTCACTAAGACCCTTTCTTTAATATGCTTAAGCAAGTATTTAATGTCTACCCTCTTATGAATTAGAAATTCTTTGAGTTGGCACTTCAAAACTCTCTGCATTGCTCTTAGTTTACACTTCTGAATCTTTCGTCTATTTGATCGCTTGTCTTCTTTCTTATCCGCTTTTGCTGTTGGCATACCAAACCACTCAAGACAATCCCCGTTCACAACTCTGTAGAAAGATCTGATCTACTGGCTAATGGGGCTCTTTATATCGTTGGTAAATATTTATGAGAGGTTCTGATCGAGATTCGACAAAGAAGGTCTCTGATTGTCTTTGTGCTACTGGATTCATGGCTTGCTTGGAATTTTCCCAGGGTGCTGATGCTCAGCAATTGGATGCTGAGCACTGTGAGTGTAATCTATATTCATAATCCCATCATTCGACTTACATTCTCCAATAGTGGAATTGCGTTGCATGCAACAGATTTATAGGATCCAGACCGATAATATCAGGAAGTTTCCTTCCTGACAAATAGACCATGGTGAGATTCGAACCCGGAAACCATATATATATATATATATATATATATATATATATATATATATAGAATTTAATTTATATATTTGCATTGATTGCTTTTTGTTTATGTTTGATGATGGTGTTGAAGACGAAATTCATCATCATTGTGCAAGTTCTGCACTAGAAACTTTCATTTTCATCAAAAATGCTCCAGACCACCATTCCCTAATGCCTCATGGTTTTTGAAGAGTTGGTTGGAGGTAAAAGAAAATCAGATTAGTAGAAAATGCCGATGGCATGTATTTGTTTAATGTGGATTTCAACGTACCAGGAAGAGTCCGACACAATTGATTTCGTGACCCTCCTCTGCGAATATGGAATGTGAAATGCAGAATCCAGTTATGAAACTGCAACGAACTACCAATGACTGTTATATTGTCGAGTGTCACCTTGTGTAGCATGTCCGTAATGCGTAGCTCTCGTCACCCGCTGATTGATAATTTGAGATCTCTTGTAATCGTCGTCATCTGTTTTTCCACCGTTCAGATCTATCGGGGTTGTGTATGTGCGTTTAATTTTATTATTACGAAACTAAACTTTTCATACAATTTATAATTATTCATTTACTTCTGGATTCCTTTGAAATAACGACGTCTTTGTGGTTATGCGTTTTTGGTCTTACTTCGAACATTCAATGTTCACCATGGCACAATGTAAGGGGGTCCTCTCGTCTTTTTGCCTTGAGTGTATGTATCCTAAGTTTCATCAGGTTTTCTTCCTTTTTCATTCTGGGGCACACACTGTCGTCCTATGAGACCCGATTAAAACCGTAGTGTGCTTTAGGACACCTATGTCAACACTTGAGACATCGAGGTGTATTTGACGTTTTGTTTTGACACTGTTTAAAAACTCAACTTCTTATCATTTAATGTGAGCCCATTTCACATTGGCCACATCAGAAAATGGTCCTTCGTGGTTTAATTGTCCTTGATGGATATTTGTTATCGGACCTCACCCATAATAACATAATGAACTATTCCATACGTAATAAATACTGCGCCTCAAGAGGAAGCAGAGAGTTCAGTCTGAAGTCTGGAGTGAGGTCCGTCAGAAGTCAGTCAGTCAGAGCGAGCGAGTCAGTCAGTCGAGTCAGAGACAGTCCGAAACAGAGTCACGTTCAGACAAGTACTACTAAACCTGATTGTTCATACTAACACTTTCTACTTCTCTGTATATATTCCTGTTTGTAATATATCTGTGTTATTCCATATCCGTGTTCGAGTTCTTCTTTATTGGTTCTACCTTGGGCTATCACCGTGGTACAAGGAACCGGACCATAACAGTATTAAATTCGATTCTGACCGCTAGTGTTTCCTGGCCTAAATCACGTATGTAGTACGTGATTGATTAAATATAAAAACCTGAAAACAATAGCACTATATTCTTTTTTTAATTAATCTATACATGTTTTTGATTTTGACTTATACGTAAAAACAATGATCACGTATTAACCAACTTTCCTCACTGCTTACCATGAAGCTGATATTGTAAAATATTCCTGCTGTTTACAAATATATTTGGAATTTTTCTCTGTGCCATAATTTCTCATAAGCCGCCTTTTAGTAAATATATATTTTTCTTTTCTCTCCAATATTAAACATCGAAGTTTAATGCTATGTACAAGAAAAATTACTGAAATTTTCTTGTTTCCGTAATTTCTTCCTGTCAACAAATTCAGTTTCCAAACCGGATATAAAATATTACGTGGGCGTTATGCAAGATTAGAACCGACATGTAACCAAGGCAAAGCAACCGTTTTAAACCCACTGGGCATCGTTACTACTTACCAATGGCAAATGAAAATTTTCCGATACTAAAAAAATAACAAGATTATATCTTGAAAGTTATCAATTTTGGAATATATGTTTGATTTATTATACTTTATTATCAAGAATTTCAGAAATTACAACAAGTCTCGAGTCGCCTGTTACTTTTCATTCCTCCTTTTCTGTAATATTTTCAAAATGTAATAAAAATATACAGAGCCACATTATGTAGCAGATTTGCTAAAAAACATATCGACTGTTGACACCTAGCGGTACAATATACATTTACATCTATTTCGCAAACTCCATTCAATTTTTTGGTTCATTACCTGCCTTACTAACGTACTGTTAAAATAACGCTTTTCTTTTTTGTGTCGTGTCCCTTTAAGGACTTTGCCGATCATGGCTCTCCACAATTGTAGCACTTAATAAATTGTCGTTTTGTTATCTCTCCTAAACGTTGTTCCACCATCCATAAGTTCGTTAGATAGGTTATACGTTGATTTCCTATTACCTTCAATCTGTCCAGTGAGCATCAAATTTGCCAAGCCCTCTTTCCTCATTATGCGCCCTTGAAATTTCAACTGTTTCTTCTTGATAAGTCTAACTGCCCTTGACGTATTTGGGGCTGATATTAGAATAATCCAGAACCTATACTGGTAGAAAATATACAAAAATAGAAAAGGTGGGTAAGACAAAGATGTGCCTCCTCACCGGACATATTCAATCTATACAGTGAGATGATTCTGATGGAATTAGATATGCTATCAGGATTCATTATTGGTGACCACAGCACATATGCACACTACAGTGTTGGTAGCAAACACGCAAACTACAAAAGGTAGTGAAGCAAGGAAGCAAGACGGAATGTATGACTGATAACAAAAGGAGCTAAAGAGCAAGCAAATGGCTAAATGAAACAAATACAACAAATTAAATATCTGGGAAGTGTTTTAATAAAGGGACGGAAAGTGTGAGCTTCAAATCCGAAATCCGATTGGAAGAGCGAATTTGTCATCCAAAAATACACAAAATATTAAAAAAAAACAACAGAAAATAACATCACAATCATTACTTATTTCAGATATTGAACTAAAAATGATAAATCTTTTCAGACATCCTTTGTCATTAATATTATCATCAACACAATAACCATTAGGATGAGATTTGAAATGAATCACTATTCGTATTCCAAGTGTTACTGTGTTTTTCATTGCTGTTGTTTCAGTTTTCACGTATGGCACACATGTTGGGAAAATGACAATTTTATAGCGCTCTCTCTCTCTCTCTCTATATATATATATATATATATATATATATATGTGTGTGTGTGTGTGCGTGTGTGTGGCTGATGCCCTTTTGGCTGGTGAGTTTAAAGGTGGCTAATGAGGTTAAATCGGAGACTGTTCTAACATTTGGGATAAAGGTTTGCTGATGATGTGAATGACATTGTGGCAGCTGGAACTTAAGCAGCTTTTAATTTCCTTTCAAATCTTTCAAATATATTGTATTAGAGTCTTTTGTGATCTTGCTCCTCTACACAGGGCGTCTCTGGGCCATACACGTCACCCGACTGTCAATTTACAGCTGTTTTGGGGAGATTTATTCTTTTCCTAGCTAATGCTTTTTTTTTTCAAAGACAATTATCCGCACTGCAAAACGTTAGGTAGGCGATTGTCTGTTATACTTGAGTTTTTTTTTTCAGAAATTCTTAGGTATTTTGGCGGTCAGTTTTCTTAGTAGCAGTAAAGCACTGGAAGTGGTGGCGTTGTCTAGCGTGTCTCTTTTAAACAATGATAGTCTGGTAAGAGACGCTGAAAAATAAACTGTCTGATTGGTGGATTCATTTACTCTTCCATATATTTTCTAGGAGTTCCCCAAAACTTCAGTTTATTCGTCAATTCTCTTGTTGTGTAAAGGGGTGAAAGACAAATATGTGTCTTCTCACCGGATATATTCAATCATAAAGCGAGATGATTCTGAGAGAATTAGAACTCCTAATAGGATTCATTATTGGCGGCCACAATAGTTGTGCAGATTACAGTGTTGATAGCAGGCACGGAAGGGAAATTACAAGAAGTGTAGATTTTGACATTACTTGTGTGTCCGCTTGCGTGTTCCGTAAAGAGATCAACTGGCAATAACTGAAGGAACAGTCAAACGGCGATAAGAGGCTTGACGTAATGATTTTGATGAGACAGGTTTGTATCAACGGTGCGTTTGCAGTTGTGACAGGCCGAAGGGAAGCGATACAACTCAATTTTCATGCTACTTGTGGAGGTGGTGACTAAGGGATAGTAAAAAGTAAAGACAAACATTTATGCTGATTGTCTTTCTCAGTTTTTGACTATATGCAAACGTTCTTTATTGAAAGGCCTACTAGAATTTCTGTATTTGATTTGGATTGTGTCTTCCTAGTCGTCAAAAGTATTTCTTGGCATGACAGAAAACAAAGCTGAATAAATTTACTTGTTCGCATAAATAATTGTAAAAATGAAAATAAAGCATGATTTTCATAAAACTGTAACGAAATTCATAAGATGGATAAATACATATAATGGTTAAAGACGTAAGTTATGACGTAAATTATTTGAATTTGTTCTAACTTACAAGATATTATTGAATAATGTAAACTCATACGAAATTAGTAATAAGTAATATGTATTAAATATTAAAAATGTATTAAATATGTATTAAATATTAATATGTATTAAATATTAGTAATATGTATTATGCAATATCTATAAGCGAATAATTTCAAGCACGTTTGCGTTATACAATAATATATTTTAAGAAAGAAATTCAGAGAGGTTTACATTTAAATTAACCTATTTTAAGAAACATATTTTCTGGAAAAAAATGTTTTACAATCATGTCTCTTGAAGAATGGGTGTAATTTCCGTAAAATGTAGTTTAGAAATAAGGCAGGTGAAAATTTGATTTGATTTATTACTATTATAATGCTCTATCTGATATCAATCGAGAACTATAATTACAAAGACTGTTTGCTTTAAAAATGTCAATTTTCAGAAATACCGTGGTCATCCTATTTCTTTGACTAAATCTTTGTTACACGCACACAGACACAGAGGAAAATAATTTGTAATTTTATATTCTGTATTATCATATGATTTGCATTAACAGTAAAAAATATATCTCGAAGTTAAAATTCAAAAGCTTTCCAGTTACACGTTACTTAATTGTTGACATAACAACGTTTATGAATAATAAACATCAACTGTTTTCAATACCTATTCAAAATGATCAGCGATTGTTGACTAAGAAAAAAGATTTTCTATTTTTTCCTTTTATTTACATCTAGACAAGAATCTATAGGAGAAAGACTGATGTTTGCATAGATACTTTGAATAAACTTCGTCGCTTTTGAAGCCGACTTCATATGACGAAGTTTGTAATGCTCATAAATAATTTAAAATATTTTATTTGCGTCATATATAAATTTTGTATTTGGGCAACAATCCCTCTTTTATACAAGTTTCGTTATAATCGACTGACAAGGTACTACAGTTAAGGTTTTTTGTAATTTAATTTTTACTTGTCTTACAACTTTTTTTCTCATATCTATAATTATAATAACACAAGAATAATTAGATCAAAATTTAACCGTAGAACCTTCTCAGTCATTTTATATATTAAAAGTTATAGTTTTAAGATATGTTATATAGATAGCTGTGTTAATTACCAGGGATAGAGATCGTGTTAATCTTAGAATTGACACAGATTTTGTGGGCAAACATAAAACAGACTGTCGCCACTCGGTTTTGACTTATTTCAGTAACTACGAATTATTTATGAATCGAGCATGTATCAATCGGTAAGTTTTGACATAAAAATTTTGGATGAAATTTGTTCTGAAGTAGTCACTATATAAAGTTTGATATAACAGTTAAATATTTATACGAAATTCAATACTTGACCTATAGGAATAATTTGGTGTATGTCTCGAAAGTTCCATCCTTTGTCTTATGGAGTTTTGGGCGCTTATTTAGTGTTCACCTCCAAGGTCAGGATAATAAAATCCATATATTTTAGTCACGTGGGAGGGGCAAAAAGTGCATTCCAAAATGAATTGGGAATTATCTAGTATTTGCCTGAACTCTGTTAAACATATTTTAATCATTGTGCAGTTTTGATTGAGAATACAAAGGGGAGACAACTGCCCTCGAAACATAAGACTTGAGGAACTTTATTACAAAAACAAACGCAAGGAAATACCATATATATAGTAATGACAGTCAATCAGTTGAAAGGCGAGGAGGATTTATCATAATAGAAAAGCATTGTTGAATAAAAAGAATCAAGCTATAAGCCCATAAGCTCTTCTGAGTTAACACAATAAGTTGATCTAGCAGATATATTAGTAGCATGTTTGAGCCATTAAATTAGAGACAGCAGGTAATTAGTTTTATTCTACTTTAGCCTGAAAGATCGACGTGAATGCTAAGATCTGCAGGAGGAGGTGAGAAGACAGAACTAAGAACATAGAGACTGACACAACAAAAAGAAAAAAAAAACAAAAATATACGGATTTTACTTATCTGAAAAGTGATGTACGTGCATTCCGAGAAGAGACATTCCTGAACACAAGAGACACACGAGGCTGGAAATAAATAAATAAATAAAACACAAAAGCGAGGAAATTATTCTGAAGAAAACCTCATACAATTCAAATTAGTACGAATTATCTCCGTCGCGGATGTTCACTTTGTGCAGATATTGATGGATTAAGAACGGGAAATCGACATGCCGAGATCGAATTCCGGTCTGGTTCGTTACATTCATTTACGTGCAACTACTTTTGGGGAAAAGTATGATGCATCCTGTTGAGGGGTTATCCCCTTTTTACACAAATGGACTCACCCAGGGAATACATATAATACTGCCAGTGAATACCCGGAAGAAGAACCAGAAAAAAAGAACGAGAAGAACGACGAACGAGCACGAACCAGAACGAACGTAAGGAGCAAGAGTCACAGTGACGGAGCACGTAGACTCAGTAAGAAGTCATACAGGGATACGTCGATAGCAAAGACTGTATATATATATTTTGCTACTAACCCGCATTCCTGGAACTACTAACCTGCATTACCAGTTTGTATTATTACATTAATACATTTATTTTCCTATATTCCTTCTTGGCGTTTGTTATTTATTGGTACCGGATTTCATCCCGGAATCCACAACACATCCTTTCTCCTCACCAGCTATGGATTAAATAACAGTGTAGACAAAGCTTTAAGGCCATAGTTGGCAACCAGCCTAGGAAAAGGACAAGTCTGAATTCAAAACTTAGCCACTTGATAAAGATGATTAGACAGCGCAGATACTACGTCTGCAAAATAAAAACAATAGAATCGAGCAACCAGAGATAATCCGTCTAGAGTTTGATAATCCAGAATGTTTTTGACAACGAAAAAAGAATTTATCACTCAGTCATTATGATTTGTGTTAACTTGTGGGAGAATTTAATTCACTATATTTCTCAACGGTTCTTGGATGTTCGCTTTGGCAACAATAAATCTCATCTTTCCTTTTGTTCTCTTCTCCATCTCTCATGCTCTTATCATTCATCCACCGCAAAATCTTCCACACTCGACGATCGTAGGACGATTTAATATTCTAAATGGAACAATTTTGGCACAAGGCCGAAAGACCAGTCGGGTAAGGTTGGTCAACACTTTTTATCCTAGACGTAGCTAATCAGATTCATGACCGATTCATTCATTACAATTTGCTCTTTCCCGAGAAGAACTCATCCATTATCACCCAATCTTACATATATCACAGTAACACATATTCAGAAAGTACTTACTAAAAGCCCCATGACATAAAAAATTTGCATTAGGTTAAACAGTTGAAATGTCTTTTTTCCATTTTGTCCTTATAAAATTCATAAAACTATCTGATCTTGAAATGGGTGGGGAGGGGATGAACCCAGAAAACGAAACCAAAATATAACAAAAGATTCAAATTTCTTAATGTCCTTGCAGAGCGGGAGTACAGACAACTGGTAAAGGATGAGGGGAAAGACGTAAGGCCTACCCTTCAATCGCCTTCGGAGCCAAGTCCAGACCGCTGCTCCGACCTTTGCCTGTATTACCGCCCTGTTCTTCTTCAGCTGGAAGCCATTGTCCAACCCCACCCCATGAATGCAGTGAGTCAGTCAGTTCAACTAAACAGCCCAGAAGACTTGTTGGTGTTAATCTTGACCCACGTAACCGTCTGTAGCACTTCATTGGCATACGCGAAAATCTTAGGTGGAGCACCTTCAGGGACAGCAATTTCACGAAGTGCCAGATAGCACACTCTGTCTCTTAGCCGGTGAAGGAGGTGCTCCAAAGCCAAAGCCTAAAGTAGGGGCAACAGTGGACAACCCTGACAACCCGACCGAGACAGTGCAAAAGCGCGCGACCGCTTTCCGTTCATACATACCATAGCACAAGGGAGCAATACAGCAGACTGATCCCCTTGCAGAAGTCGGGTTTGAATCCGGCGGCCTGCAGGACGACATCCAGGTCATGATAGTCGACCCTATAGAACGCCTTGAACGGATTCAAATTGATCAGAGCGGCTTGCTCGTCGCCTTTTACACCAGTTGTTGAAGACGACAGTCACAATTGGCAAAAAAATTTGCATCAATTCGTAAGGCAAGCAATTAAGTTCCGCAGACTTGCCACTACCGACCGTCTTCAATGCCAAGTGAACTTTGCTCTCTGTGATCTTGTCCTCGAAGCTAGCCGCTTCAGTCAGCGAAAGCCGAGGAAAGCCAAATAGCTGCGAAAAATCTTCGGTACAGAGAATGCCGCCGAAACGTCCCGCACATGTCTTTCGTCTTCTGATTCTACTTTCGCCATTTTTATAGTAGGGAAAGCTTTGGGGGCGGCGTCTATACAGTCCCACACTTTCAACTTGCGACCCACATTTCTAATTAAAGTTATTAACCCAGGAGCTTGATGGAAATTCTTGGGGTCCTATGTCGACTTCCCGACGACGGAGGTACACTTGAATGACGGCGTTCCTCTCTGGAAGAGGTTCATCTCGAGAGTCTTTCTGTCTATTTGACCGATTGCCTTCCCCTTGGGAAAGGGTTTCTTTTATTGAGGGGGTAATTTGAATGTTGGTATGGGGAAGGTTGATGGCGAATTTTTAGTGGGGGAAGTGGGGAGGCGTCTTGCCTTGTCGGCTTAAATTCCGTTTCTGTTTGGCGAAGCAGGAAAGGATTGGGACTTGGATTGTTCCATGGTCCTCTCCGACCAGAATGTTTTACTCTTGTCATCTTCCTCCTCCTCTCTCCCCCTTTTAAAGAAGATCATGATGGAGGTATATTCTCCACCTCCATACCGTAATATGACTGCTGCTGCGGTTGCTGCTGTTCCTGTTGCTGTAGCCCCTGTAGCTGTTCTTGCTGTGGTTGCTGTGGCCGCTGCTGTTGCTGTCGCTGCTTCACGCCTTGCTTCTGTTTTTGCTGGTATTTCCGTCTCTGTGAGAAATCCTGCTGGTGAGGGGGCTTGACTGCACACACTGCTTCCTTCGGTGTTGTAATTTCCTTCGAAGCTGTTGGATGCTACGGTTCTTGAGGGGGCATACTTTTGACAAATGACCCGTGGCGCTACGGGACCAGCTGTGGGGCCGAGGGCCTTCCATAATAAGAATATTCCGACCACGGCACGTCAAGATGTCGGTGATGTCCATAAATCACTTGCAGGTCAATGTCACCTGTAATAAAACCTCCTGGATAGCAATGCCCGATTTTCTCTTAGCCGTTACGACCTCTCTGACTTGTCCATAATGGGCAAAGAAGTCCCCCAAATGTTCATCTCCTATGTTCGAAGGCAACCCGTGAAGCGTGGTTTTCTTCTTCCGTTGCCCAAATATTCCGGTTGTAGCCTCACCGAGTTTGTAATGAACATGCTCCCTGCCAGAGAATGTTCTACATAGCGTTAGATCTTCGGGAACTATACAGAGGAAACTTAAGCGTCCTCCTCAATTACTTCCCTGCTGACACTAATCAAATACCTCATCAGTACATCTGTGGCCAACAGGGAGATTGTTCTATACTAAACTGCATCAAGCAAATAGTGAATAGTTAGCAGATCATCCCCTTTTTGAGCCTCATAATATTCTAGGCCCTTTTTCGGTATAACCGCTGCCCTCGCCGGTGCAGTAACCCGGGTGATTTTTTCGGCTGCTGAGGAGACGCCTCCATACTGGTTGGGGTCCCACGTCAGCACATGTAAATACAAACATGTTCCAACAAAAAGGACAATGGTACTGACACACAAAAACAATAGGACAGGCGTGTAAAAACCGTATTAAGTGACGAACGCGGATAAAATGTGGTTACTTACTTTTGTACTAATTATACAGACAAGTCCAAGAAATCATGAAAAAGACGAAAAGTATGCGACCATCATAGGATTTAAAATAATGTTTTCTTCCTTCCCCATTTGTAATGCGATTTTTATATTCTTTTCGACGGTCGGAAATTTGCATGTCACCAGCAAAATCTCGTATCTGGGAGAATGTGACGTTCTTAAATATTCGCTTTACCAGCGGCCATCTTTCTTTCTTCTTTTCCCCAGGATTTATTTACATTCGATGCACGTGCAAAGTCTCTGTGCCGACGGTGTCATTATTTATTTATTTGCTTTTACCTTCAGTTCTCCAAACAATGAACGCAAGAACAGTGAAATTATAAACCCGGTTCTTTAAAGTAAATGTTCACTTTGAAACACCGTTAACTTTAAATACGAAAGTTGGAAGAGTACAGAAGTCGAATCTTTGTCTTTGTATCAGTCCTGATGAGGATCTCATTTCGAAGGAATCATTGTATGGTCGTGACAGTTTCACATCTCTGAAATTGGTACACTTCATCAAAATTTAAATCCGATTCCCGGTTAAGGCGCCATGTTGTCTGCGTTATACACTAATAATAAGTTAAAACATTAATTGGGAAATTTAGGTATGGATCAACAATGCTTGATAAAAAGATGTCCGACAAAATTTTGAATCAAATTCGATTGGGTTTTTAACCTGAGCTCCGATGCTTCAGCTGAGTGTAACGTTATTTGCAAAGATATTTCAAAATGTGTCTGCTCGAAGAATATTTCTAATGTCAAACAGCTTCTATTATTTTGATCCATTTTGCTGTAAAAAAACAGTTTTATCACGAACACAATGGAACACGGCACCGAACTTAATTGGCCCCAGGTGACAGCCTCTATTTATTTTAACATCATTTGTGTCTTGGTATTTCTTTCCTTGTACAGAATCATTTCCATTTTTGACATGTTCCACAGTTTTTCTTCTTTTTAGTTAAAAATGGATTTATCAGACGCTCCTTGATAAATTATGTAAGGAAAGAGTCATTTATTATTGTCTGGGAAACATCCTGTGAAAAAACCTGGCAAAAAGAAATGGCAGCTTTCAGGAAATCACGTTATACAATATTATTCCTGTTGAGTCTTTCAGTGTTTGTGATCTACAGTAAAAGCCCTGAGGTGCATGTGTCTGTTTTTCTATACGGCCACCATTGGTGTTGATATATAAATCCTGATTCTCAGCGTATAGTATACATTTCATGACCAAGCCTATATACATACACACACACACACACACACACACACACACACACACACACACATATATATATATATATATATATATATATATATATATATATATATATATATTGTAGAAAATCGTTTGAATAATTTTGAGAAGAGTTACTATCATTAACATTTTATTTACTAAAGTTTGTATCCATTTTTCTTTAGATATAATCCATTACTAAGTCTTTTAACTGAAATTTGACTTAAAGGAAAGATTTTCTGAGAAAGTACTTAAGTGTATCGGAAAAACATTTTGTGTTCATGTCAACACTTATGAGCATATCGTTTGTATCTCAGGAGTTTAATACATTTATAAGTATTCTTTTAATCATTCTCCGTTGTCTACTTATTTTTAGAATGACGATTGTGGTTGAATGCCACACTCTTAAATATTTAAGTCAAATTGCTTTTATTTTGAAATTTTATCAAATACTTTTGCTGAGATGTTTGCGTTTATCCGACTATTATTCCTGATGAAGTGTCCAGTGCTCACTAGCAAAATATTTTGTAATCTCGGATAGTGACATGTTTCATGGGAATTTCTCATTGTGTGTATCAGTATTATTTTTAATTATTCCTAGTGCTCGTATTATTATCGGAATAACAGTTGGTTAAATGCCACATTCATGCAATTAATAATCCCCTTGTGTCACATCTTTACTCAGCACATAAGCCGTTCCAAGCAACACTGCCACATGCACACTCCCAATGATGTCCGGTAACCCTAAGTTCTTTTGCAAGAAATATATATATTCTTAGACATAGTTCCGAGTGCTCCTGCCACATACGGGACGACACGAGCTACTGGTTGGTGCATTTCCTCGATTTCTTCTGACAATTCTTGCTACTTCTGTATTTTCTCCTGCATCGCCTCCACGATATCGTTTATCCCAACGTGTCGCAAACTTACGTCCATATCACGTTGAATCACCGATTCTCGTACGATCACCGAATTTATGCAACGTAGAGCCTGGTCAGTACCGTGATTTTTGATCGTTTGGGGATATAAGTTTGAATGGGTGGTTCAAGTTCAATTTGGATTCATTATTGCCATTTACGCGTAAACATCCACGGGAATAGTATGCATTTAAATCTTCTACGGGTTACTTAATAAATGATACTTGTGTAGTAGAATCATCAACCTCCCAAAACATCTTACAATATATAAATATTTTTTATCTTTAAATAGCCTACGCAGGGTTGATAAGCTCTGAGAACAAACAAACCAATCAATCCTAAAGTTGCTCAACGTCTATTAGCCATTCTTGTCTCCTCCCAGCGTTTGTCAGGTAAGATGGCTGTCTCCAACATGGACTTCACTTGTTCATTCTTGGCTACTGACGCTGATGAATGCCTGTACTATTTTTGTGCAATTATTATTATTATTATTATTATTATTATTTACTTTGATTTCCTTCCAGGTCATTCACGACATTTTCCACTGATCATTTCTGTAAAAAACCTAAGATCATACATGTTTTACATAGATAAAGCTCTTCGTAATATGTGAGTTGTACGGGTAATTACAATTACTTTTATTTCTTTAAGACATGGGCTACAAGAAATCCCTTCAATAAGTCTATCGGAACCCTTCCCAATCATTCCGAGAGCTCCAACTACAACTGTAATTATTGATGTCCTCATGTACCACATTTTTAGATTTCGACTTCAAGATCTTTGTATTTTGAGTGTTTTTTTAAGATTTTCAGATATATTACAATCTACTGGGTCTATCATGTCAATAACAATAATAATTATTATTATTATTATCATATTTCGATTTCTGATATGGTGAAGCAACCTAGCAAGTGTGCGGGAAGAACTACGCAGCTAGTGATGTGGCTACATTTCATGATTTGTTTTTCTAACACCCTTAACATCCCTGGCGTTATATGGACAAAGTTATTAATGTGTGGACTGTACTTATGAAGACAATTTTTGTATTTCTCTTAAGCTGCAATATCCAGGGATTTTTTCAGTGTATTGTTGTGCCCTTTTTCTTATCATTCCAAGCGCACCTACTATGAATGGTACTATTCTTGTTTTCCTTTTCCACATTTCCTCTATTTTGATTTCCATGTCTTTATACTTCGATTTTTTTTTCAAATTCCTGGGTTGCAATGTCATAGTCCGCTAGGTAAACCGTATCAGTTAGTAGGCAAGTTTTTTCTTTTCGGTTTTTACTATTTATGTCCGGCTTATTTGCTTCAATCTTTCTGTCTCTAAAGGTGAAATCCCATAGAATTGTGATGTCTTCTATTTCTGTAACTTGTACTGGGTGATGTTCATACCAATGTTTATTAACATCTCATTCTATCATGAGGCTTTTTATATTCATTTGGCGCAAGTACAGTACATCCTGAGATTAGAGTGTCTATGGTTTCCTGATATTTGTCCCACAACCTGTATTTTGGATCCACACTGTTATGTATGATATTTGCCTGAAAGTTCCTATTGAAAAGATTCTGGTCTTGCGCTGCAAGAACAAAGGCTTCCGTTTCAGCCTTTCATCCAGATGATTGTAACCAGCGATGAGTGTTAACTTTATCAACATTATCAGCTTTATTAGCACGTTCTGGATATTAGCCATGCACAGGTTTGTTTTGCCAGTGTTGTTTCATCAGTTGAACAGCTTTTTCCTTGACGTTCTTCTTGTTAAGTTTTGCTGAAACAGTTCGTTGTTGGGTTCTGTTTTGGTTTTCTACAGGATCTAATAAATGTAAATCCTTGTATTTACAAGCTTTTTTCATGATTGAATATTTGTCTTTCTGTTTTCGTGATGTTTAACTAATTGTATCATCCAGTACTTTGTTGTATCCATGTATGTTATTAAGCCAATAGTTTTTGTCTTGTATGGCAATTTTAGCTGAATATGACCTCTTCCACCTTCTATAAGTAGTATGTATAGATGGTCTGCATAAGTCTTTGGATGATGCAGGTTATGCTTACAATTTTGCTTTTTGTCTTAGAAACCATTCGTCTGATGTCATTTAGAGTCGAGTTCAAGATATTGAAACTAATGGATGGCAAGGCTATTAATGTCCATAATTCTGTTCTGAGAATTCAGTCCAGTTCTTAATATAAGCCTCACCCTTTTATAGTTCTCTTTTCGCACCATTGTTTCCTTTTTATGGCGAATTCCTTCGCCCTTATTTGCACTGAGGTACTTATAAGGTACTTCTATCTCTGAATCTTCCAATGTTACCTCAGGACCTAAGCTAATAGAGAAGATATGTTGTAGAGAATATAGTAAAATTGTGACTTTAGTACATTTATCAAAACCGAATCATCACTGAAACATTTTACTGTTTTCAGGAGTCCTTCCAGCTAACTGTCATTCCAAGCATACAACTCTAAGTCATCTTTGTAAAATAGATAGCTTATTTTCTTTTGAGATATTCCATCCTATTAAGTTCGCTGGTTAATGCTATTAGGGATACACAAAATAGTAAGTGACAAAACGAGTCACCTTGAAATATACCTTTGTTGATGTTTATTTCATTAGACTTATAGATTCTATTTATATGATTGAGGTGAAGTGTTTTACATATCGACATACTTTGATGAAATTGGCGACGACCAGTGTTACCTTGTATATATTAAAGACTTTTAAATGTCGGAATGGAATACATTTTTAAATTCCTTATGGTATTCTATCTAGGGAGTACTGATATTTTTCTTTGTATTGAAGCAGTTTTCCAGGATTGTCCTCTTATTAAGTAATTGATCTTTAAAACCGTAGGAACCACGTTTGCACACTTTTTGTTCAAAAGGTAGTAAATCATTTTTTAAGAAGGAGTATATATGTTTTGTCAGAATAGATGTAAACAATTTTGAAGCAGTGGGAATATAATTGGTCTGTAGTGTTTTAGGATATTTGTGTCACAATTCTTAGGTAGGAGAAAGTTATTCCCTTGGTTATGCATGTCGGAATTTAAGTAGATTCACTGACCATTACTTGAAGTACTTTGGCTAGATTTTTGTCTACTGTATTTAGATAATAGAGCCAAAAGGTAGGAATTTTATCTATTTCTGATGATTTCTAGTTGTGTGCTTTTTTTTTCAGGGCCCATTCATCATCCTCTTCTGTGATTCCCGCCCATATTCGTTCTGGTTTATTTTTCATCCGTTCTATCTCTGGTGCAATCACTCTACTTCCTTGTTATGATATTTAGGGCAAGAACATATTTTCCCCCAGAACTGTATAAACTCTGTATTCTGGGGGGGGGGGGTGTCACTTTGATTTATTTCTTTATAAAATTTCTTCGCATCGGTTTGAAGATCTTATTCTGTCTGTAGAATCTTGATCTATTTTTCATAGCGTCTGATTCTTTGAGCCTTCATTTGTATTTTTTTCTTTTTTTTTCTTTAGCTGATAGGACTTTGCATTCCTAATTCTGTATTTTCTTTTTACTTTTCTGCCTATTCTAGTGCTTACTCTTGCCAGTTCACTGATAATTCTAAGTTGTTCAATTTCACTATTTTTCTTTTCCAACGTGGATCTTCCTACCTGACACTGTCTTTTTATACTTTGATGCTTATTTTTCTTTAGTTTCTGTCATTGTCGATGCATATATTGCTTCATTGAGTCTTATACGTGTGTTTACTTCATCCAGAATTAAATATTATCATTATCATTATTATTATTATTTTTCTGCTTAGTACAATCTCTTACCGGATCCTTACTCCAGTTCTAGGATAAGCTAAAATAGTAAAAACACCTGCATTCAATCTGCATCAATTCTGAGGTTAAATGATACTTAACATGTACAGTGCTTATCTTTTATTTACATATTTTATTTAGTTTGTTGAGTCGACAAGCAGCTCCAAACAGTGCATTTTTTAAAAATCTCTTTTAAACATGGCAAATGTTCAGACATGTTCTATTCTTTAGTGCCATAATCTCAGATATTTACAACCGAGACCCCGCTGGTTCCCTCCTCAGAGTTGAATCGCCCTCATTCGCTACGCCATTGCTAACAAGGATATCTCCATTCAAATAGCGTCTTACCAAGAACCTATATCTTGTGGAATAGACACTCATGTCGATACATCCGCGAACACGACAATCTTAACCGCTTCATATCTAGGGCCAATCGTTGTTAATCCTCTATGTCTTCACAATCTCCCTACTTTCTCATATCAAGCGCAAAATTCAAGCAGCGATCTTGAGTGGCTCTTGGACAGTGTATCTAGAGAATATTAATACAGTTTCTTTTTCAATTTAAATATCCTTATATTTACTTATATCATATTCTAACAGAAAGACGGCATTTTTTGGTTTCTAATATTTAACGATGTATGGTCTATTAGATTTAATATATATTTCGGTATGAATAGTTAAATATTAATACTTACTTCATGACATTCTATGCCTTTAAGGTGACATCATATCATTTTGTAGCATGGTACGGCTTGCAATATTGACATATTAACCAATTAATATAATGTCCTATTACTCTTTGTATTCATTTGGTGTCACGTTGGACACAGTGGGTAAGCAACAATTTAATTAATTACTGCCTTTGGTCTTGTGCAGCCATTATAAGTGCTGCTGCCTCTACTTTTAGAACTATAATTATTATCATTAGTGTGTCCAATGACATCTTCAACACTCTAATCATCCGAGTAACTGGTTTCACAAATGCTGTCTTCAGGCACTGCTACAAATTTTCCTCTGCTAAGTCCCTTCAAAACTGTTTCAAACCTGCCAATTTTTAAAATTTCCCGAGATGTAAAAGTGTGAATCATGATATTGCTCCCTTTTCAAATTTTAATCTCATTTGATGCCCATTTTAAATATCTGGGAATTGTTTTAACAGAGGATGATAAGTGCGACACTGAAATCCGAAGGTGTATTGGGATAGCGAAAGACATCTTTCAAAATTTAAGCAAAGTATAAAGAAACACGAATATTCGCTAGAAACAAAAGGCTATTGAACACTGAGGTGATATCTGTTCTCCTATATGCTAGAGAATGCTGGGTAATCTCACGAGTGAATGTTGAGAATACCATCGACCGAACGGAAAATGAAAATGAAAATGAAAGAAAATGGAGAACAAAGGAGACTGAACATCCGAAAGAGGCCGTAGAAATTTCTAGAGCACCTAATGAAAAAAGAGGGCTTGAAAAATCTGAAGACAAGAGAGACAAAGAAATATAACGCCTAATGACCTTGAGTAAATGGATGGCCATAACAGGGATTAGGAGAGATAATAATGATAAAAAAAAAACATTTAGTTACAAAGTAGAGGAAATTTAGGAGTCATGATCTCCAAAATCCTTAAAGGGAGTGAGGGCAGCACATATATGAATATTAATGTATTCATTACTGTGAATTGTTACATGTCTCCTATATTTTTGTTTGTTATATTTATAAATTGTTCCAGGCGACTACTCTTCCGTTCTTTTGATTAATACTATTTTTTTTTTTTAAAGTCAACTGTGTCGTTAATTCGTGTCTTTTACATAAGCATTTCATCGGGTGATGCTGTTTTCATATTCATTATTTCTGGTCTCAAAACATTTTCAATATTTGACAGATTTATTTGGTATTTTATTTTAAATGGATTTAAAAAAAAGCATTCAATTTCTTTTAATGGAAATTGAAATTATCAAAAAAAAAAAAAAAATACTGATGTGTCGTCAGTTTCTAACGAGACATGTTTGCATCTGCTCCATTTCTCCGATAAATGCTCTAATTGATTATTTTCTAATTCCGGTGGGAAATATAAGTCGAAATTGACTTGATGTTCATCCACCTGTCACTTCCGGCTTCTTCCTGTTTTCCTTTAGAATCATTTTCGATTTTCCCGCGGGCTTCACATTCCGATTACTTCTCCATTACAAACTTCGTCCGTGTTTCGCCAAGTCACATGGCGGACCCAACTTTCAACAATATGAATGAATAAAACCAAAAAGTATTTTACGAAATATTTTCAAAAATACAAGAAATAGGAATTATTTTGGATGACTGATGTGCTTGTTTATTTCAACACAAGTCCAAGAGGGTTTCTTATTTTGAAATCTTGCTCTCAAAACAGTTTTGATCTCAAGACATAACATGTTTTTGATTTAAATATAGTATATCCTGAAAAGGCTAATTCATCCACAAAAACAGAAACAAATAGAAGAAATGTCATTGTTACTACAGATACTACTGGAAATTTAGCTAAAACGTTTAAAAAAATAACATTAATTTTAAATTTGAGATAAACATTTGAATTATAAATATTCAAATAAAGAATTTATGTTTTTATTGCTGCGTAATACTGTGGTGAATGTGGCGGTTAATAATAATAATAATAATAATAATGATAATAATAATAATAATTTATATGTCGTGTCACGTCAGAGCATGGGTGATCATACCTCTCTATAATTTCCTTTACCTTGTAACTCTAATCAGCGTTTGACTCTATACCTCGGCTCATTATCCGTACTTTGTCATCTGTTCACAGAAACTCGTTAGTAAAGTTTTCTCATTGTCTTTCTCTGTCCTTCCTTTCCACAGGATGTTCAGTGAATTTATAATTTTGCAAGCCTCGGATTAGTAATGAGGACTGAATTTCTCACTCTTTATGCAGGGAATTTCAAATCTTTTTCATTTAAAGTATAACCGTGCTTCTACTTCACACTTTATTTAATACTTCCTAATTGATCACATTTTCAATCCATATTATTTTCTGCATTTTTCTATCGTTTTAAGCTTATTCTTCATTTCGAAGGAAATCGTCCTGCATTCATCGTCGCAATTTAAAACTAATAATATAATGAGGTCATTTTATTTCAGTCATTTCACCCCAAGCAAGACGCGGGTGGGGGTACATGGTGTGAAAGTGAGAGAAAATACTGTGTATAGGGAGGACTGAGGAAAGGCAAAAGATGAATTGAATTCAAGAAGACAAGATGGCGATTGACGCTGTATTTAAATTTTTGAAGATGGCAGTTATCAGGGAAATAAGTAAACATGTGGGAACTGCGAGAACAGAAACTTTTGGAGTAGAAGTAGCAGTTGCATTTATATAAAGTAAAAGGGCGGAATCTAGATGCCAAGCTAGTAACACGCTTAAATTTCAGGGAAAAAAAAACTCGTTAGAGCAGTTGTCATGGAAATATTTGTTCTGTAGAAGCCACTATACGTCGGTGAAAAGGTGACTTCAGTCGAGATACCAAATCAGGATCGATTATATTACAGATCCACTTTGGATTTTGCTAAAATTTTCTAGATGGACAGGAAAATCATGTGTGGCAGCAATATTCAGTGAACAGATGAATGGTAGATCTGTAAATTAATAATTACAGTGTTGATGTTTTATAATAATAAAAAAAAGAAATATATATATATTTTAGAAAATTAAGTTAAAAAATAGTAACAAAAATGCTTTTAAAATTGTTAATTAGTCTTTGAACATTTTACAATATAAGGAGGACATTTCTGTATAATCCTGAATTTGTTGATGGTGACTTGTTTTCTACTCTGTAACATCTTTCCCACAGACACAGTGCAGCAAGCCTCTTGCTATTTTATTGCTATTTTCATAGTAAATATTCACGTGAAGAACTCCATTCTCTAGTGACACCCGTCCAGACCTTCGAAGCTAGGACATGATTCATTATTGCATTGACGCCCTCCAAATAGGCACATTTCTTCCGTGTTTCAAATATAAGACGGTTGCATTTAGGCAGTTTTCATCACCCCAAACTGACAAATGCCTACCTGCTTACTTTCCACATCTTCTCGTAATCCAACTATCCAATATATATATATTTGTGTTTTTTGGCAGCATTTCTTCTTTCACATTTCACTGAATACGACAGACAAGGTGCTTTTATTTAGTTTTTTATACAATTTCTCATGTGTTCTAATAATTTTTTCTTTTCAGATGATAAATTATATAAAAACTGTTCGAATGTTCTTATTTTAAGTATTTTAACTATTAAATAAGAAATAGTTTGTTGCATGTATGTATTTATATAATGTTTTCATTCTTTTTTCAAAACACGGTCAAGATATTGTGTCCATGTTCATAGTCGATATTATCCAGTGTTGTAATAACCGACACTTGCTGAATCCTCTGCACTGTCCTCGGATTGACACCCAAACACTCTGAAATGTCCGTTTGGGGCGTGAATGACAAGCAGTACAACATGCCTTTCCAAAATTTTTGGCTGAGAGAATTGTGCCATGGTGCTCTTTTTTCTCATAGACGGTGTCCAACTGACCCTACTATATACAGTGCAGTCGAAAAAAAAAAGAAAAAGAAAACATGCAGAAAATTAAAAATACAAAATAACCCATTGAATCCTTTACATAAATACACACACACACACACACACACACACATATATATATATATATATATATGCAATGTAATACGAAATGAGGTCGTCATGGGAACCAGACATGTCACATCATTTGATAACAGATAATTGCGGGGCCCAGAAATGTAGGCTATTCTCTTTGAAGTGACAACAGCTCTAGTTTTTCCCCGATGGGGAGATCACAGATATATGCCACGAATATGTGAATTGCAAATATGCATCAGCAATATGAAAACTTCAAACAGCTATGGGAAATGCAAAAAGCGGACTATTCGCAACTTAACGCTAAATTTAAACTTCTTATATTTTTTAATTTAATTTTTCAATCATTTCATCCCAATTAAGGTTATAATGTCAAGACGCAAGGGGTTACTGCGGTGAAAGAGAAGACTTTAGGAGGGAGAAGTAAAAACAGGGTTTATGAAAATAGATGATTGCGATTGACCTTACATTTAAAATTTAAATTTTTGAAATATTGAGCATTTAAATTTTTGAAGAATGTAAAGGAATGGGACAGGAAGATGATTCCACAATTGCGAGAAAAGAAACTCTTAAAATAGAACTTAGAGTTATACCTATTTCAACATTAAAACGATAAGACCGAGTTACCAATCTACTAGGACGCTTAGCTTCATGTGGTCGATGTACTATATGGGAGAGTTCGTGAGAACAATTGCAATGAAAATAGTCCTTTATAGAAGACAGGAAAAAACGAATCAGGGCAGTGGGTAAGTAACGGAATTCTTGGTGTCAGGTCAGAACCGATAACATTACAGACCTTTCTTTCGATTTTGTCAAGAATCTCAAGATATATAGCTGAAGCACCAAGCCAAATATGGCAGCAAGAACGAACGGCACATTTATAAATGGGCAAGATGTCCTTATTCTAATGAGAAAAAAATATT
Source organism: Acanthosepion pharaonis (assembly GCA_903632075.3). Taxonomy (NCBI): domain Eukaryota; kingdom Metazoa; phylum Mollusca; class Cephalopoda; order Sepiida; family Sepiidae; genus Acanthosepion; species Acanthosepion pharaonis. The sequence goes on from CAHIKZ030004884.1 coordinate 3,698,921, forward strand.
CTGGTACAACACAATGAACGAACTTTTTTTTATTTAATAAACAAATATTTATTTTAAGGTTTAATTATCCCAGATTGTTTTAATACTGAATTGGTAAGAATAAGATCTATAGAGGAATAGCCGGTTATATATTATTAATTAATATACGACAAGGATATTTCAGTTTAGTTAATTCTTACTAAAACAAAATCGTATACGTAAATAAATGAATAAATAAGAATAAAACTGAATTAGTTAAAATCTAATCCTTGTACTATTACAGTTAAAGTAATAATCAAGCGTTCATATGCTTAACTTGACGTGAATTGATTTTAGTGTCTGAAATCCTAAGTCACATTGGGATAAGGAATAATGCCTTCCAAAAGTTAAGCAAAGTATTAGGAAACATGAAAATTTCGTTAGAGACAAAGGAGCACTGAACTGCTATGTAATATCATCCCTCCTATATGGTAGTGAATGTTGGAGAATCACCTCACAGATGAAGAAGTGATTTTAAGGTGTGAAAGGATGCTGAGAATACGATGGACCAAACATGCAAGCAACATCGAGGTTTTAAAGAAAATGAAAACAAACAAAATTATTTAAACTTAGCATCAAGAAACACAGCTGAAATTTCCAGGGAACATAATGAGAAGAGAGGGCTTGGAAAATTTGCTACTCAGGAGAGATTGAAGGCAAAAAACACAGAGCAAAATCATGCATAACCTACCTAGAGAGCTTGAGTAAATGGCCGGTAGAACAAGGTTTAGGAGAGATAGCAAAAGACAATTTAATAGAAGTTACAAAGCACAGGAAATTGTGGAGGCTTATGATAGCCAACGTCCTGAAGGGATATGCCATATAGAAAAAAATGAAAATTTTGTTGATATAAATGTTTTTCTAATGAAGTCGGGTCATTAACAAAACATATCAAGATTAAAGTTTTCTCCGATCACTTTCATATCGCGGATTTATAAGTATATCCTATTTGTGGCACAAACCAAAGGTATGATGCACCCAGTGAGGATCAAACTCACTACTCATTCGCATTTGTTCTAGTAAGAGAATCTCGCTAACCATTACACCTCGTCCAGGTGACACCATTGTCTTTCATATGGTGATTTTTTTAAGCGTACCTTGGTACAAGGCCCAAAACAGAGGGCACCCAGTGAGGATCGCACTAACTATTCAGTCGGAATTTATTTAACAAGACAAGATCGATAACTATTACACCACGTTAACTGGTCAAGGCACCACACACCCAATTATCTTTCATACTGTATTGTTCGTCAGATTCATATTCAGTGTCTCTCTCTGAAACACATATACACAAACACATATTTGGACGAGGGTGCATGCAAATTTGAATTTCTTTTGGTCAATATACAAATCATATGAACGCAGATATTTTTTTATAATCTCCCATTTTTATTCATGCGCAAGGCTGGCTTAGGGTCAACCAGTGAGAAGCGGAATCACTGGTTGTAATGATCTGCACGACTAGCTTGATAGTACTTATTCTATTGCAAGACAATTGAAAATACATAAGTGTTTGTCTATGGCGACGTCCATGAACAATTTCCGCTGATTTCCCTGGATAGTGTAGACATTGTGGTTGTAATATTTCCACCGATGTCTATTCAGGTCATTGAACGTTGGTGTTTACATCAGAAAATGGCTCCAGCTCTCCCAGGAAATAATTTCCATTGGTGGTGAGATAAACATTGTATTAATGGTCAGTTCTTTTGTTCCAGGCTGCTAAAGCGAGATTGCATATGATGTTGCGGATCACTGCAATAAAATGGAATGTTACTTGCATGAATCAGAAAGTATTAGAAGGATTATCGAAATATTAACTAGAATAAAACAAAAACATCAGAAATAAAAATGGATTGGTGGCAAATGTAACAAAAATGATTTGTGAGACTAAAACTGACACTTGGTCAGAATTATACCAGAAACTTAAAGTAAGTTCCTTGTGGATTTTCCATAAATACTTTTTATGGTAATTCTTCTGATTTTCCTATTTTGAACGTAGATTTTATGAATTTAAGCGCAGTACTAGATTAGCGGCAACGTCTTATCCTTTTAATATTGAAAAGGCGAGACATAACCGTACGTTCTTTACTAAAAGTGTCTTCTCTCTCACTTCTTGTGGAACTTTCCTCTGGGTTCTTGCTTTCCAGTTCACTTTGATCTCAAACAAATTAAATTTCTTTCTACATATTCCCTCAAACTCAGTAACGCTCTTACGTCTTAGTGACTTTATTACTTTGCTTGGAGTGAAATGAAAAAGACAATGCTGAGCATCTGGAAAATAGGAGACTAAGCTTTTAAACCTTTCCTATTATGGACTGAGATTTAGAAAATAATCAATTTAAGGTTGTGAATCTTTTCTTGAATCAAGTCAGTACGGGCCTGCTGTATTCCATTTTTAGTCGGATCAAGCTCTTAGGAATAAGATAGACAATTGCTTATTTTGTGTACGGCCAGCTTTGATGCTGCTTTCTGATTCTGGTGAAAATTTCTGGAATTAACTCTGAGAAAAGTGCGCCTGGCAAATTTAAAACACACAGGAAATTTTAAAGTTTAAAAAACCCGCGAAAATAGCAAGTCACCAAATTAACGAATTTCTGTGAATGAATAGTAGAACAAGAGCGAAAAATCTTCTTCTATGCGATGTAACCATTCAGATCATGGCTCTCCACAACTTTCTATCCTTTGTAGATCATAGTAATGTTTGTTTTTTTCCCTACTTCTCACAATCTCTCTTCTGAAATCTATTTACAGAGTCACGTTAGGTACGTTACTTAGTATTTTCCTCTGTCCCTTTTGCCATCAATATGTCATATGTGTGTCAGTTTTTTTTATGTCTTTTCTTATTATATGTCTTTCAAGTTTTAACTCTTCGTAATTTTAAGCAAAAGTATCTTTTTTGCTTCCTTTTTCTAATAACGTCCTCATTGCTTAAATGCTCCACCAAATATATTCTCAGCATCCTACTGTAGAACCACATTTCTGTTACCTCAAGTTTTCTTTTTATTTGTCAGAAAATGTCTCGGAGTCAAACTACAAAATAAGTGGATCTGTAATATATAGGAGTCCAGCATTCTTTTTTATTTGTTTCTAGTTATTTGGAAATGATCTTTTGCTGATACAATGTCATTCGGATCGCGGTGCCACATTTCCCCCCCGTCTTTTAAAACACTTCCCAGATATTTAATCCGTTGTACTTGTTTGGTTTCGACATCTCCGGGGTCGCATCTTCAGTTATTTCTCTGACAGCCATATATTCTTTATTTTTACAATAAATCTCATTCCTTTCTTCTCGCTTTGCTAAGAGTTCATCTAGTACCTTTTTGTGTCTGCCATCGACGTAGTGTCATATGCATGTCTTATATTGCTAAGAGTAGCCACACCGATAATAACTCCCAGTAGTTCGGTTCTCGATGTAAACATTGAATAAATCTGGTGAGAAAAGACATTTCAGAATTACTCCGCTTTCCCTTTTTATGCACTTGATGCATTTTCTCTCCGTATGCAGTCCTGGATTATTCGACATCCTTCTTGATATGAATCAAGTTTTTTTTTTTTTATCAGTTCAATTAGTACCTTGTACGGTACATCATTATCCCCGACTGAGTTCTATGAGGTGCTTTGTTACCCGCAAATTTATAAAGGTACTTGTATTTCTAGTTGGCAACTTGTTTACATTCGTTCGCTCCCACTATTCTCTTGATGACTCAGTGACAGTGTGTAGCACACGCTGTGGTACAGTTGTAGCTGTGTGGGAAGATCTATTTTCGAAATTCCGAGAGGACTAACTATAAAACACAGCTATACGTCATTGTACATTTGAATGGCTCGCGCCGATAGCATTCTGATAACAAATATCGCATTTCTTTTACCATTGTTTTTTATGAAACCAACGATGTTCGTGTTTTATTTTAATTCTAATGGGCACGCATTCATTTGCACTTGGCTCCTACGGTAGCGCTAAAAAGATCGTTCTATTAAGGTCTTCTGGTATGTCGCAAATATCGCCTATTTCATTTATTCTTTCCTTTATCTTGTCTATGCTGAATTCGTCTGATAACATTTCTGTTATAATCCCACCGGGTCTTGCTGCCTTGCTCCTTTTCATCTTGGCCAGTGCTGATCTTACTTCAGACTTTAATCTGTCAGGTCCTTCCATCTCTGTTAGGAAAGCGTTTTCCAATGTATTCATTTAATATTTGAAACATTATGTTTATTATTGGCATTGCCTTTTTTTTATTTCATGTATCTGGCTAATGGGTACATCTTTTGTCATGTTAATCCTTGTATTCATTTATGCATACTTCTCTTATCTCTAATTCTCATTCTCTCTATCCTTGTACTCCTTTCCTTTTGCCTGTCAGCATTTTTTCTAATTTCTTTCTTTAATGTTTGATAATCTGTACCATTCCTTGGTATTGTTTATCATCTCTTATTCATTGTTTCTCGAATTTTATGTATCATCTTTTTCTTGGGTTTCTCTTAATGTGTTACATTTTGAATTTCTAGTTTCATTCAAGTTGGGGCATATAAAAGTTATGGACAATCTTATTTTGTGCAGATCAATCTTTCTCCAATGAACATTTGATAATCTTGTTCAAACGCAACAGAGAAAGTGGGGCTAATGTAATGATAGTTAACAGTGAAATACATCTTCTCCTAGAAGAGATTGGATTTTCTTCATTGCAATATGGCGCTTGAGAGAGTACAAGGAAAGGACAAAGGAAAAGGGAGATAACAAAACAGTTGTTTAATTTTGAGTTTTATTGTTAGAGCTTCTAGAATTTGGATGCGTTTTTTTTTTAATTACTATATTATATTAATGTTTTATAATAAATATAATTGATAATACGTTTATTCAGTATAGGAACTCACTTTCTAGAGATCAGACCGTGACCTTTAGGTAACGCAAATGGTAAACAACTAATTTTGAAAGTATTTGAATATGTGTATATCGAACCAGAAATATGGTTGAAAGCGATCTATCATAACCTACGCTTTCTTGTATGTAAAATGAAAAAGCAACTGAAAATTTAAAATACATTCACTAATTTCAAGTTCTCAGTTTTTTTCTGGATATGGTGATAATTATCTGCCATGTCTTATTAGAAAACTATCTTGTGGCTTCATCATCTGCCTGCTGCTTTTCTATTGATTGCAAACCCTTTCCCTCTAATCAAACAATCTCTTACTTCATTTATTATCCTTTCTATTCGTTATATATATATATATCGATGTCCCTCAATTTGCTATGATAAAGCATTCATAAATTTAAGGACATAGAACATCAGAAGACTAAATCCATGTGGTCGGTTAGAAAATATAAAGCAAGAAATGACTAATTGTTAATTCTTTATGTGTAAGAAAATCTAGGTAGAACAATAATGAAAATTTCGTCCGTGACAAACTCAGGGTGATATATGTTGGTGTAGAGGAAAATGAGAGTCGTGTAATGACAAAGCAAGAAGAAATATGTTCAGGGTTACTATGGATTATTTTATAGAAATCTTGGAGTTAAAGGTAAGTCTTTTAATATAAACATTGTTGTTGTATATGCACCGAAAACACAAATTACAGGAGAAGAAATTGAAAATTTATACTGTACACTGGTCAAAACCAAGGCTCAAAGCAAATCGCAGGAAGTTACAATCGTTATGGGATATCTAAATGCCAAAGTAGGCAAGGAACAAGATGGTGGAATGGTTGGCCAATTAGTGCAAAGAAACCTGTAATGAACGTGGAGGTAAATGGGTTTAATGGTGCAAACGACAAGGTAGTAGTCAACATTTGACTTCAAGAATACTCAAGACGTTAATGGACAGTAAAGCTCAGGAGGAAAAACTAGGAACCAAATCGACTGCATAATGATCAAAAAGAGATTCAAGAATGCAGTTTTAATATAGTAAAACTTACCAGCTTCCCGACTGTAAAAGTAATCAGCTTCCAGTTGTATATAGCCTAAGAGGGAAACTATGGAAATTGAAAAGTGCCTCGGCTTCAACCAAGTTGCAATAAATAGCAGATACAATAAACTGAGAATGGAAATGAAAAGTGAGTCACATTAAGAGAAAGTTTAGTAACAGCAGCAAACTAGATAACTAGACAAATATAAAAAGGAATGGATGATAAATGAAAAAAATCACCCATGATGTAAAGGAGACAGAACACAACGCTAATGTATGATACGGCATATAGGACATTAAATAAAATAGTAAGAAATGCAGACAGGCAAATGAAGAAATGCTCAAGGAAAGGTGTGCAGAAATATGAAGAATAAATATCACAGATAAGTCAGATAGGCAGAAGAAAATAAGGCAGAAGAGTTGCTCATTGATAGGATGCATAAAGTCAAAAGAGGTCAACGCTGAAAATAGAGAAAGTAACATACTCCATCGATGGAAGGACTACATCGGAGACCTCTTCCAAGGAGAAAATCTGCAATACACAAATATATGGAAGAACTAGAAATATAAATGTCTGAAGTGAAATCTGTACTGGCCAAATTGAACAGAAACAAAGAAACAGGACCAGATGGAGATGGAATTGAAATGCTGGCAGCCTCAGATGATTTCGACATTGACAAGATTAGACATAATAAATAAAATATACGACAGTGATAATATAGCAGAAAATCTAAGTCGATCCATTTTCACAGATCTGCCTACGAAGCTAGATGCAAACGAATGTGAATGCTTCAATGCGAACAAAAATTATCAGAATTCTGATGAATACAGATCGCAGAAGAATCAGTCATGGAATTGGACGAAATCAGTGCGGTTTCGTAAAACAAAAAAAAAAATGGAACAAGTAATGCGACATTTATGCTCAGAATGATATCAGAAAGATCAATACAATTGAAACAAACATATATAGCTATATTCTATAGATCCTGCAAAAGAATTTGATAAAGTACATCATGGAGAAATGTTTGAAATTCTAGATAAACTTAATTTATTTAAGAAATATATTAGAATTATAGAGAACTCATCTGGAATTAAACCACTTGCATATGGATAAAAATGAATTCAATAAGTACCCTACAATAGTAAGGGGCGTAAGATAAGGGTGTGTCTTCTCACATGATTTATTCAGTGAGCTGATCCTGAGAGAACTCCATCAGAATTCATTATTGGCGGCTACAATCGTAGCAACATAAGATGACACAGACATATAAATGAATTCGAAAGAACCCCTACATATGTTAGTAAACGAAAGCGAGAAGATGAGCCGAAACATGTTAAGTTACGAACTGCAAATTGGAGGCACCCAAATCAAACTACTACACAAAATTTAAATGTCTAGGAAGTGTCTTACAGAAGGCTGACAATGCAATATCGAAAACCGAACGTGCACTGGAATAACGAAAAATGCTTTCAAAAATTAAGCAAAGTATTAAGAAAATGGGTAGAGTACTGAACTGATATGTATCATGGGTTGTTCTATATGGCAGTACAAAAATAAACAAACATAAATTGAAACGTGTAAAAAGGTAGCCAAAAGTGAAGCAAAAAAAAGTTTGGTATATAGCAGTTAATGCTGGGCATTATTTAGATGAAGAGACTTGAGACAACGAAAATTTGGTTCAGCACAAGGATGTTTCGAATACCATGTGGGAAACTACGAGGGTTTAGGGAAAATAGAAAAGAAAGGACACTCAGAATAATAAATGGACATTTTAAATCCTAGAGAATTTGGCACTCACTGGGCATATTGAAGGAAAGAGAAGCAGAGAAAAGCAACGATTAACCGAACTAATAAACTTGTGTAAATTGTACTCAGTCCAAGGGTTAAGAGATCGCAAAAAGACAAACCTTAGAGTTGCTCAAATGAGAGGAAGTGGTGGCTAGCCATGATCGCTCAAGGCCTGAAGAAGTGTGGCCCATAGAAGGTGATTCTTTGTCTGATTTTTGAGAAATGTTTCTATATATTCGAATTATTGTTAGTATCAAACTTTCAATTGATTTTTTTGTTTCTCGCTTTGTTTTCCGCGTAGGTTTGTTAGTTTCCATGAATCGCACACGTCACAGATGGTTTTATACATTTATGCATTACGTTTTAAGCCTCAAAAGTGTTTTTATTGGGTATCTAGTTTTATTAAATATTTCAAGCCATTAATCACACGTAAAATTTATTCCTTTTTTCATTAATCTTATCAGCTGCGCTAAGTAGACGTATTTTCCCAGTTCTTTATTCTGTTTTATTATCTTTCAGAGCATTAAACTTGAAAGCCTATTTGAGAGATACTTATTCGGAACTGTCAGAATTTGTTGAAATTCGACTTAGTAAAATGTTGTTCGAAGATCGTCGATGGCAGTTTTTATTGGTTTTCCCACCTATTTCAAGTTTATTGTCTGGGAGCCTCTTTTTCTGCATGTTGTATGCAATCTGTGAAATTATCTCATAGTCTATTCTATATTTAATTCTTATTTTATCCATATTTAGTCGGAATAGCATAATTTCCGTTTAAATTCTGCTGTCGTTAGTTAACAACTGCTGATGATTCAACCGGGCCAACTACCTTTTCATAATCAGCAAATCCTAAATAAATATTTATATTCACTTCACTGTCAGTTTGTAGAAGGTATGTTGTTGAGAAGCCGTTTCTAAATCTTGCTTATCCACATGATCAGTTTTCATATCGAATATTTAGTAAATCTAATTGTAAATACATTTGAGAATATATAAATACATACGATATGTGATATTTTCTAAGGTTTTATTATTTCTTTTTACAAACCAGAATTCTTAGACTGAACTTTTGCCATGACCTTTCTGTAAGCATTTTGCTGTTTCTTAATATCTGAAATTGAATACAAGTTTATAAGTCATCTAGATTGTAAATTTGTTAGTGCATCATAACAAACATTATATCAAAATTGCTCAAATAATAATTAGAATATGCAAAAAATACCCTAAGTATCTTATATGTAGCGGGTTCAAAATGCTCGAATGTAAAAACTGAAGGGTTTCCAATGGCTTCATCAAACAGACAGCTACAAAGTGTGTGTGTGTGGGGGGAGGAAACCAAACCAATTACACTATAGTAACAGTAATTATAGTAACGGGGAAAATAGAGAATCGAGATTACGAAAATTTATAATAAGGAATTCGAATAAAAAAAGTAGAAATGACAATTATAAATATAATTTTAACGATGAAGAGGCGGGAGTGAATCAAATTTTCTTCATAATTGTTGACAAAGACAATTCTGTTAAAGATAATCTTATAAATAAAGTTAATATTGGAAATGATGAGAAAATAGCAGCTTGAAAAGTTGAATTTGACAAAATTCATAAAAAGGAAATGAATAAATAAGCTGAGAGAAAAACATTACCAAATTTGGAGTCTAATTCAAGAGCAGGTCGTCGACATTGCGGTAGAGTAAAATTAGCAGAGATAATAAAAAAAAAATGACAATTTTACATAAAGATAAAAAAAGAAATAAGAAGAACAAATACAAATACATTCAAGGAGGAGAGCGGAGGAACAAAAAGTGAAATATGAACAATTAAATATGAACAGTGAAGGAAAGGTGAAAATATCCCACGCAAAAAAAAAAAAAAAAGAATCAGAAGGAATGTGTGTGCACAATTTTATTAAATAGAAAGGCTTTAATTTAGTTTTAGTTAATTGTTTCTGTTTCCAGAGATAATAGATTCAAAAGTCCTCCGTAGGTTAGTGAGCCAGTATTTCATCCATTCCTAAATTTCTAATTGCTACGTTTTATGTGTGTGTTGTAACCGGGAAATAAGAAAACGGAAGCACCGTTTCAACTATTGTTTAGACAATGAAGTACCGTGTCGGCCATATTGTGTATGCGTAAATAAAATGAAGAAGTATCGCTTCTGCAGACAGAAGTCACCAAAATAAACTGCTTTGTCGTTGTTATTACAGCCCCCCCCTTAATAAGTTGCGACGGTGTTTATGACACAACATCAACTATCGCGACCTACCAATTTTAATACTAAGCTCTCAGAGTTCAGTTTAGTAGAATCAAAATTTTGAAGTTGATATTCGGCCTTGTCTACTCATCACACAAGTATGCAAGGAGAACAATTATGCTTACATGAAATCGATGAATCTCGTTCACTTGGAAAGGCAACCCATGTTAGAGAAGGAAAACTCAAACCTCTTTTTTTTCCCTATGTCCAGTCATGGAAAAAGCTACGGGATGAAACGCTAAGGATATAATTAGGACCTGTTGCCCAAATCTTGTCCACGTTGTGTGCAATCACGTTCTGGCAATACCAGCAGTGCCAATTAGTACAGGTCTTTAACATTGTTTTTGACAATTCGTTGGCTTAGAGAGCAGGGACCGGATTTACAAGTATGGAACTCCCACAAATATACCTGAACCAGTTTTGCGACCAGAATAAGGCAGTCCCCGGTATCTCATTACCTCACTTATTGCTTTCGACAAGTAGTAAAAACAAAACAAAAGCACGATGAATCGGTTGAATTTAAAAATAAAAATCTTCAGGCGCCGAGGCATGGTCCCTAAAAACCTTTGCATCTTTTAAATTTACATTGGAAATTTTAGCATGATGATGTTTATACACTGTGACAGTTTAAAACTAAGGGAAACATCATCTTCAATTAGTTGCTCATCAACAGGATGCATAAATTCCAAGGGCGGAACACTGGTATTAGAGAATAAAAAATAATTCATAAGGGGTACAAATATATTGGAGAACTCTTCTACGACGAAATAGAACAATCGGTAATACACAGAAATATCGACGGACCAGAAATATTACAAATTGAAGTGGAATCTGTACTGATCAAAATGAACAGAAACAAAGCAGCAGGGACAGACAGAATAGTAACAGTGTTGCTATCACCCTTAGATACTTTCGGCATAAATAAGTTTTCAGAAATAATAAATTAAATCTATAACATAACTGTTGTAGATTTTGATATCCCGTAAGACATAAGTAGATCTATTTTCATATGATTGCCTAAGGAGCCAGGTGAAAACAAATGTGAACTCCATCAGATAATCAGCCATATAACGAAATTTACTATCCAAATTCTGATGTACAGAGCGCGCAGTAGAATCAGTCTGGAAATAGCACAGGAACAATGCCAGTTCGTCAAATACAGTGAAACGCGATATTTATGTTCAGAATGTTATCAGAAAGAACAATACAAATGCAGAAGAACGTGTACCTGTGTTTTATAGATTACGAAAAGGCGTTCGATAAAGTACGCCACAAAGATCTGTTGGAACTGTTCAGCAACCTTGACATATTTGGGAAGGTTATTACGTGAAGAGAGAAGAAAGGATTAAGCGACACCTGCCAGAAGACATGGTTGTTAGCAAACGGATGAGCCAAAAGTGCCAATTGCAAATCAGAGAGAGCAAAATCAAACAAGTACAACAAATTAAATATCTGGGAGCTGAAACCTAAAGGTGTATTGGGATAACGAAAGATGCCTTCCAAAAGCTCAAGAAAGTCTTAAAAAATAGAACAACTTTACTAGAAACAAGGAAAAGAGTTCTACATTGTTACGTGCCCTCATGTATGGCAGTGAGTGCTAGATAATCTCAAAGATGACGAAGAAACTTAAAGAAAAAGGAATGCGGTTCTAGAGAAGGATGCTGAGGATACCATGGAGCGATTATAAAGTTTTAGAGAAAATGGAAGCAAAAAAGAAACTAATACTTAACATCAGGAAGAGACATTTGAAATTTATAGGGCACATGAGGAGGAAAGAAGGCTTGGACAATCTAATACTCACAGGACATTGAAGACAAGAGACACAGTAAAGGGTTTAAGAGAAATAACAGAAAACACTATTTATTAAGAGCTACGAATGACAGGATGTTGTGGAGAGCCATAATCGACAGTGACCTGAGTGAAAACGACACATAAAGAATGCGACCGAGAAAATTCACTTCATAGTTGTAGTGATATGTAAATGACTGACTAATTATCATAGTTACGGCATAGGCTATATAAATGACTAACCAGTAAGTGTAGATCAGCTCTTGGCATGCGAAATAAACGACTACCAGTCAGTTATGTGACATGTACTTAGGCGATCATGTATCTTTCGATACATGACTGACGAGGCAGATTTTTCCTACAGTCGGTTGCCATTTCCTTCTGCGGTAGACCAGTTGCCATCCAAGGCAACCCGGTCTATCCTGCTATTTAACCATAGCTGGGCGGTGGGGGGGGGAAGAGGATTCATATCTTTCCCAAAGGTATTAGCACGTATTGGATTCAACTGGCATTCGAACTCGGCTCCGATTCCTAAATCCGAGCCGATTACTCTACGGTGCCTTCTTATGATTACGATTGATAAAATAAGAAGGTAAGCACACTTCCCAACAATAATAATTTTTATACTCAGTGAATAAATTTTCCTTGTTTCTTTATATGTATTTACTTTATTACGCTTTTACCTACTGCTCCTCCCAATATTTACTAACGGCTATATAATGAAAATCTGAGTAGTTTCGATGAAGAAAGAAACTGTCATTAAGCTATAGGAAATATTTTTAAAATATATTTATATTTTACGATCTTCTAAAAAGTGAAGGTAATACTATAAAATTTTTTGGTCTTTTCAAAGCGTTCTTTAGGCTAACTGTTTCTTTTCCGAGAGATATCCAAATCAAATAAAAACTAACTTGTATTTTCTCCACCTAAGACCATTATCGAAGACATTAAGAACAGCTCCCGGGTATATATTGCTGGCATAAGAAAACCATTAAATTATTCAAAATCATCTCCTTTATCGTTATACATCATTAGTTAACATTTTTCACGTCGTTAGGCTGCCTCATGTATGTCAGGCAATTTCTGATTGGAGAGGAAGAAATTTGTATGAATGATTTACGTCCTGGTGAGTAACAATGAACATTCTTTCCAGTCGGTGATATGAAAATTCATTGTCTTGCACCTCTTAACATTACCCCCAAAAGTAAGGAATTCCTATTTTTGTGAGAAAGTGGAAGCATAGACTGAATATTCTGCTTCAACACTTGAATGACTGCACAACTCTACATTCATTTGGAAAAATGAGTTATTCTAACAAAAAATGTTTAAATCGATGGCCGGCAGGAAGGTTTCCTGGAGGCCCAATGCGAGAATTTCCTTTTCAAAATGTTTACACCTCTTACCTACCGATAATCTGGTATTTTACTGCATAATAATAATGAAATTGAACAGGAGAATAGGTTTATCCTTTTTTTCCTGTTTCAGATTGGTTTTCCAGTTCCTTCTAAAATTTTTCGCTCGTTACGACGTCCAGTTGAAATGGCTCTTGCTTCTTAGTGGCATTATCACTTTGCTTAGAATGAAAAATAACATTAAAATGAATCGGCGAGTCTTGTGTGATTTTAATTTTGTTTTTATAGAATTTGATGATTTATTTCACCTGGCAATTCATATATATATATATATATATATATATATATATATATATATATATATATATATATATATAACCCCATCGACTGATTCAATCGTTGGGTGGGTGATGGTAGAAAAGACAGATGTTGATTCTTCTTCCTCTTCATACTTTATTTCAGATAGCTTGGCCGTGCCCATCTCCTCTATAGGCTATTGACTGACAGCAGAGCACCAAAGAATATGGTGTGGGTCGCCCTCGGTCCGTACACTAGGCCCTCAGGTTTTAAATTCATAGTTGTTCTTCTACTAGACCGGTTGCCATTCAAGGCTATAAGATCCAGTCTGTCCTGCTATTTACCCATAGAGTATTGGCACGGAAGTGAATCTAATGAAGTAGACTGAAATTCGAATTTCCTCTATCCGAGTTGCTATCCATAACTCTAAAATCTTGTTTTACGTTCTACCATTGTAAATACATTTTCTTTCAATATTTTCCCATTTATATAAATACTATAAATTTACAAATATAATTTCTGAATTTTTGGAACTAACATCGAACCATGGGTAAAAATTATTATTCTCAATGTTTTCTTAAAATACGGTCATTTATTTAAGAGATTTAAGTTTAATATGCTGTTCATTTTACATGACCTTTATTTTAGTCAATGTATTTTGAAGATGGCAAAATCAGACTAGGTGATTTTGTTTTATGTTAAATTACTTCAGTTTCTAGTTCACTGTGTCGTTCGTTAAACACAGATATCGCTCAGATTTATCGTTGTTTTCAATCCATCAGAATTCCTAGATAGTTATAAGAAAAGTGATATAGCCTCTCTTATAAATACTTAAATGTGGTATGACGCACAACTTCGTTAATAATCTAAAATCAGTTTCCGCAAAATGGAACGGAATAAATATAAATTATATACATTCAAAATGGGAATATTAGAATTACCGTATATTTCCATGTATACCCAAAATTTAGGTAAATTTTCATGATTTTATCTGATATCCGAAGCATAAGACTACCGACTGGGATCCATATGACGAAACTGTAAATGACAATGTTTATGATGAGCTCTTTGAATCAAATGATGATGATATTAGTAATTTTGATGGACTTTAATTATGTATGAGGATATCTTATAGTTTTTTTTATTCTGTAATAAGAAATAAAGTTTGTATGCCGTCCTAAATGTTTTCTGTTTAACAACGAAAAAAAAAAGTACTTTATTGAAAAATATAGTTTGCATGTTATACTAAATGTCGTTCAATGATAATGAACTTTAATTAGAAATATAGATTGTATGTTATCTTAAATGTTGTTATTTAACACTAGTATAAAAATAGATTGATGTGGATGCACGCAGTGCTCTACAAATCAACAGTAAAAGATTTGTTACTTGTTATTTGTGTGTTTTTCAGCAGAACTTATGTAAATTGTTGTGCAACTGTTTTTTGAATACTGCATTTTAATGTCAAATCAATTTCTTGGACATTGCATTTTAATGTGAAATCAAGAAGTAAAAGTAGTTTTATTATATTTATAATGTTAATTGTTTCAACGAAAAATATTTACATCGGTATTTACCTTACCGAGGCAGTTGTTAGCATCCATTGTACAAGCATACTAGCCTACTTACCAGAGGGCGATACCCCATAGGATTTAAGGTTAGCTTTTTGTAACTGTTGTATTAAACGACATCCTATTTTGTGAGGTAACTTTTTATATTTAAAGTGTAGCCTATGAACGGAAATATACGGAATTTGTCTTAATTTTTCTCAATTGAGGCATGGGTCATGTGTAATATGGAGATCTATGTTATGTGTTCATTAAAGACAGAAATAAAATTTTTGACGATGAATCTGATTTTATTCCAAATTGATCATTATTGATGGTCCTATAAAGATTTTTAACCATTTACTATGATTTTTAGTATATTAGTGATTTCAAAGAAAGTAACAGAAATTATATCCATTTGATATTTTGTTAAACCCTTACACTTTATAGATAATAGATTTCACCTCATGCAAGGCAGTAAAGCCACTAAGACAAGAGGTTACTGGATGATAGAATTAGAAACAAAATATTACTAAGGAGCGTGAAGAGGGAAGTGTAATCAGGAGGACAGTAGATAGCGATTGATATTGCATTTACTTTTTGCAGATCAAAGTCGTCCGTGGGATGAAAACTGGATTTTATGGCATGGACAATTAAAACTATAAGGAAATAAACATGTATGAAATGAAAATAAATTCGTGAGAATAAGATTAAAAAAGAAATATTTTAATTTAAAAGTTCACTTGCATTTCAGAAACGTATTTGTCCTCAACAGATCGTTAAGGCTAGAAACAAGATTTAACAATGAAAAACTGGTTTTATCTATAAGATGGCCGGCTTCCAATTCATTTTTGTGTCACACTCTCTTCTTGTCTTTGTATGTTACTGTCTCTTTTCTGTATCACTGTCAGTATCCGTGACACCAAGGGCGACACGCACCTTAAGGTACAAGCTTATTAATATGTAGATAATTGTAAACAATTTTGACGATTACGTATAAAACTACACATTCTCTCAAAAATTACGGTATATATGAGTTGGATATTTTGTTAACCCCTTACACGTTTTTTTTTATATAGATTTCACCCCATGCAGGAATGAATCTCCGAATGTTGCCGAATCAGTCGGTTTTCCATCCAGGTTCGAAGCAATCAGATGTCTAGCCACACTGATGAGCTGTGATACAGTAAAACACTCTGTCTGTGGATACAATCATTTTTGTCTACTTCCGATAGGTATCATGCACCTTCATTAATTTTAAAATATATATAATATATATATGTGAGTGTGAGTGAGAGAGAGAGTGTGTGAAAGAGAGAGAAAGAGAGTGTGAAAGAGAGTGAGAAAGAGAGAGAGAGTGTGTGAAAGAGAGAGAAAGAGAGTGTGAAAGAGAGAGTGAAAGAGAGTGAGAAAGAGAGAGAAAGAAAGTGAAAAAGAGTGAGTATTCTGTAAATAGAAATCAACACCAGAATGTTAGATTTCTGCCTTAAGCAATAATTCCACCATAGTGACTTATCTTTGTTTCTTCTCTGTATATCTGCTACTGGGTGATTATGGAAAAAGAGATAAAAGTTTTTGAGAACTATGAATTTTATTATTTATAGTCTAGATCAGAAGTTCTCAACCGGGGTCCACATGGACCCTAGGGGTCCATGTAATATTTCCGGGGGTCCACAGGCAAAACACAAATTTATATTAGTGAAGAATAGAAAATTGTTCTTATGTCCAATAGCTATGAAGGGGTCCACCAAGATAAAAAGAAGGGGAAAGGGGTCCATGGGTAAAAAAAGGTTGAGAACCACTGGTCTAGATAATGAGATTTATATTCTTAAATTTTCACTGTTTACTTTTATTTATGGCTACATTTTATTTTATTATTTCTTTTTAAGTTATTTTGTTTTGTATACTTTTCTTCGCTTCCGAATTTTGGTATTTGAAATAGTTTATTAGTTTTAGGTTATGGGTTATTGTTTATTCTTTAGAGTATTCTTTTTGCAGGTAGTATGGTAGGAGTTTGTTTATGTATCTGTATTTGCAAATGAACTGATATTTTGTTTAGGAATATATATATATATATATATATATATTAAAAGGTGAGTATTATTGTTTACTACTCTAGACCAAATGTGTTGTTGATTTAGGGTAGCCTTGTTTGTTCTTATTTCCATTTTTTAATAAGGTTTTCATTCAGTATGTATTTTTGAAGTATTGTGTTCTTAGAATATTTTTGTGATTAAGTTCTCTGTTTTCATGGACTTTCTGTTAAGAAAGGATGGAAACAAATTCGTTCGTACTAATGCATAACAAAATATTGATTTATTTCCTTTCTACCACAGAATATAAATTCCTTTTGCTAATAACGAATTATGAATATTTGTGATATTCTTATTTTGTATATTATGATTTGTACTCTGGTCATTATAATGTAAAATAGATGTGTTGGTGGTGTAAGGGATATAGGTGCTGGAAATGAAATCGGCGTGTTGAGTTCAAATTCTAGGCTTCTCTGTTGCGTTCACTTTCGCACTAATCCTACTGGAAAAGTCGCTAATCCATTACTTCCGTCCCTAAATGGGAGTAAAATAACCGGGTGGTATGGAAGTAAATCGGACCTAATAGAAAGTAAAGAGAATTCCAAAAGAGCGGAGAAGGAAGCAGAAAACCACAAAGAAATGTACTCGTTTTTATCCCAAGAATTCAAGACAACTCACAGTTGATAAAAAAAAAGTCTTTGTAGAATATCATGATCGCCGAAGTCATAATAGGTCAGGGCCTCAAAAATAATTTAAGATAAGCAACAAGAATATTATAATGGCCATTATGGAAATATATCACAACGAATTCACATTTCAACAACAGTGAATAAAGAAATATGTCTGTGAGAAATGTGGTACTTCCTTGTCGTTTAGAATGAATTTTTAAATAAATTATTAGATGTCGGGATTCAGTTGAAGTGTTTGAAAGTTTTATCACTCTAGAGTAATACACCGTCTCAAAAGTGTTGTTCATCTTTATTCATAAGAGGGCATTTGTAGGTGTAAAATGCCGACAGAGTTTACAGATGACAACTGTTTCCATGCATGGATAAGTGCATTTATCGTCCTTCAGAATAACGGCACACGATAAATATTTTCTAGGTAATGCTAGTAGACATCTTTCAGAATAATTGCAGTCGAAATAACTTTTTTCTTCTTCTATGATTCAGCATGTTAGCGATCATGGTTCTCCACAATTCCATGTTCTTTGTAGTTCCTAAGAAATTTTACCCTTTTTGCTGTCATAAACTATGTTCCGCTATCCACTTATCGTATACAGTCGATTATACTGCGAGTTTATATTTTCTGTTTTTTTTTTTTTTTTTTTACACAAAAGTGGGTACGTACAATACACAGGTAATTCTTTTCGGAAGAGGTTAAAAATCATGCATTTTCGGTGATAGGTTTCAGTACACAGGTAACTTCTTTTTTTTCTGGTGGCGTTAAAATTCATACAAAAAACTCAGGAGTCGCACGATTCAAGAAGTTGACTTATATTTGAGTATACACGTTACTCAAATTCATTAGGTAAGCTATGCTTTCTTTTTCTCTGTCATCTTAGGTTCTACCTGGCCTGTATCCATCAGATTTACCAAAACTTCATTTCTCATTACATGCCGTAGAAATTTCAACTCCTTCTTCCTGATGTTTCGTATAACTATCCTTTTCGTTTCCATTTTCTCGAGAAATTCGTTTTTGCTCCCAAGTTCGGTCCATGGTATTCTCAGAATTCTTCTGTAAACCAAAGTTCTATTACTTCAAATCCCTCCATTCATCTGTGCGAAGATTATCAAGCAAGCATTGCCATATAAGGCAACTGATATTACCAGTACTCTACCTTTTTATGTTGTTTCTAACGAATTTTTTGTTTAATACTTTGCTTAACGTTTTGGAGGGTATCATTCGTAATAGCAAAGCGCCTCTAGATTACAGTGATGTCCCTTTCTGTCCCCTGTTAAAATACTTCCCAGATAACTTAACTAGATATATTTTATATACATAGTACATACTTCAAATTGTCTTTGACTCTGTTCAGGGCAACCGTACTCGAAATAATTCAAAATCTCTTTAGTAGTCATTCTTTAGAATAAATCATCTACACCTAATTTAAATGAATTTTACTAAACTTCCCTCAGAATAACTTTGAGAAATACTTAATGAATAGTATACTAGACTACATAATAATTACTAGACCGTTACTAGAATAATCGTAATTTATAACTGTTCTAATATTTTTTCAAAATACCTGAACTTGACTTTCTCCAGAATAATATGATTTGAACAATCTAGGTGCGGCTTAAACTTATAACGGTGCTACGGGCTGTAAAAAAAAAAAAAAAAAAAAAAAAGTCGTTTGCTTCGGTTTCGTTTGGTTTGTGTTATGGCATATCAACATCACTGGGTTATTTAATGCCGACAAAATTCTTATTTCTGGTAATATCTATTTTTCAAAAATGTATTGCTGGTAATAATTTTTTTTACAAGTATTTCTAGTATTAAAACCTATTTTTACATTTACATAGTGTTTTGACCCCAGTTTGGGAGCTAACAATTTACCCATAGTTAGAACCCTAACAGGTGCTACCACCCGGTCAGTGTGGACCTGGGAACACCAGCAATTAAAAGGTGGTTCCACGATCCTCAAAACCTCCTGATCAGAGGCCTTACTGTTGGATGTAGTTTATCGTCATATCCAGGACGTCGTCCAGTCGTAGTTCTATGATCATTAAATGCATTCAGTGTCACACATTTGATAGACTACAACAAGGGGCCGGTCGTCGTATAATGAATGTTCATGGTTTTTACTCTAATGCGCTCTCACAACTGCACAGGTTCGAGAAGAAAGAAAGAATATACATTTTACATACTTCATTACATTGAATTCACCCTGTAGTAAGTGGAGGTAGAAAACGAATGTTGAAAATATGGAGAATTTTAAGCAAGTCAAAGAAACTCCAAACAGGCAAAAACTAATTGTGAACCTAAATTGGATTTCCAATCCATGACTACAAGAACCTAACAAATATTAATTTGAAGGACTATCACTAATAACAGAAGCATTCATTTGCTCAGAAAATTGAAAACTGAAGTGGAAGTCAGGATATAATCATTTGAGAAATTAAAGATGAATTCGCGAAAAAAAAAAAAAAAATGCAGTCTGTGATTAAGAAATGAAATAAAGGAAAAAGTTACTAGCAAAACATCCCTCTCTTAAAATGTTAAACTTAAAACAATGTTCGACTCGAAGTATCTACGCTGGTTCAATATTGATAATAGAAAGAGGAACAAGAAAATTCATAAAATATATATAAGTTCGGACACCTCAAGGTGGTGTAATAGTTAACAAACTTGTCTCGCTAGAACTATTACGACTGAGTAGTGAGTTCGATCCTCACCGAGAGTCCCATACTTTCGGCCTTGTGCCACATCTAAGCTACGCTTGGAAAATCACTATATATATATAAAGTTCTGTGATTTCCGTCTTTTATCCCCCGCTAAAATAACCATAAAATAGACATATATTGGCCGATCGAAATAAGTGTAAACAGGTAAGAGGAGTACAAAGCACAGTTGGTTTTACTAGGGTGAGTAGCTTAATTTTCATGATTTTTTTGGAAAAATTAAGTTCTATTATTTAGCATATAAAATACTCACATTATTTTAAAAACATTTTAATGATGAAAATAAATACTTATTTAATAAAAATGCAATATTGTTTTTGTATATCTTTTCTTTATTTTTTTTATGTCTACAAGAATCCAGTTTTCAGTTTACCCTAAACACAAATTACAATGTCAAACGCTTCACAAATTGGAAGTAGGCTTCAGAAAAAAATCTTTACATATAATCAGTTGTGGGTTGCCTGCTCAAGTGTAAGAAATCATCAGAATTTATTCTTTTTGGGTAAAAAAAAATGAAAAAAAAAAAAATTCTTATAAAACATTGTTTACAAAAACTAAAAGAATTATTAAAGCTATACGTAGGATTTTTGTCAAAGTATTTTTCCATACAAATCAGCTTATTCAAATTTTATCGATTGGTTTGCGAAATTGAACGAAACGTAGAATTTATAAATCTCTACAAAAAATGTTAGCGGTAACTTCAAAAATATTGTGAGGATTTTCAGCATACGTCACCATGTTGCAAAAAATTCTAGTGTTAAGAAATTTCATACAACATAGAAATGTGAAACAGATAAAAATGTATTCAGATAATAAGAATAGGCGGTAAGATATTAAGAAATTACCGGGAGATAAATGTAGGAGATAAAACGATGCCAGGAAAAGGCAGCTGAATCAAAATTAGAAAGTATTGGTCGAGAAATAAGGAACTGATAGAATAAGCACAACGAAACGAGCTTGAATGGTAGACCTGAAATAAGAGCTAAGTACATTAATCTAAAACTCAAAATAATTCAGTCCCACCAATTCTATCCTGCAGAAATTCACTACTTGGAAGGTACACGGACGAGTTTTGATGCAATAATTTTGATTGAAGGCGTTTAAAACAACGCCTGATATTTATTGAGTAAACGCGAAACCATATAGAATCAAAAAGAATCCAAAAATGGATCACCAGACACAAAGTTTCATTAAGTATATTGAGAAATAAAAATAAAATAACATTTAGCAAAGAAGCAGACTGCAACAAATCGGGGATGGAATCTAAAATATCTCACATTCAACTACCTGGACTAAAAACCTGTAGAGAGTTAATCAAACGAAAGATTTAGTATATATTTGTAACCTGATTTTAAAAGTCATTAAAACAAGTTAAAACCTTGCACTGAGATCGACAGGCGATAAACAAGCACATTAGAACCATTAATGACTTCAAATAGTCAAGATTACTTGGGATAATAAAGATAGTAGGCATGAATTTCGAAGATTTTCGTTTAAACCTGACTCAGAAGAGTAACAAGATGTGAAAAAAAAAGTGAAATTGTGTGAAATATAAAGGATGTAATTAAAATCAAGAAAAGTAAAATTGTGGACAAATGATATTCCACATAATTACAATGACGATACCACGACAAACAGAAAACTAAAATGAGTATATCTCAGATTATATTTATAAGAATGAAGTTAGAAATAAAAATTACAAATATTCTGGGAGAATTTGAAAGGCATATATAGCAACTAAAGAATCATTAAAAATGAACATATCAAAAAGTACCCCAGACTGGACTTCAAAAGAGCTATTGATATATATATGTATATATCTTAAATAAGTGACAAGAGTTAATGAATACTCAACCAAATAATACAATTGTACAAAATCAAACTTACACTTGTAATAAGACACGATAATACCAGTCTTTACTGAAGAGAATTAGTCTTAACAAGAATCAGACATACTAATATCACACATTCATTCCTACTAAAATATGAGGATCTACCTCAATTCATGGTATGCTAGGAGACCTACACAGTAAAGCATTTTTATGATGGACTGTGCTGAATTTGCCTCTATCCGTAAATAGCTTTCTAAGGCAAATAACCTTAAGGAACTTTTCAGAAATATAAAAGTCGTCTTGACCCACTTGAGGGAAACTAACTTTACATCAATCTTTAACCCAGACAGCTTCACCTATAGACGAACTATACAACCAGTTTTCAACTATGCTTCATAAATTATAGAAGTTAATACTTCCTAAAATATTATTGAATTGATTTCAGCATTAAATGACCCACGAGGTTTAATATGTAGGTAGAACAAGCAAACTAAACGAAAAGAATTTGATTATGAAAAGAAAAAACATGATTTGAACAGAAAACAAGAACTTTCATGGCAAATGTTAAAGAAAATAGAATTACTTAGACGAAACATACAAAGCTACACCTAAAGCAAATAGAAAAAGCTGGAGCCTAAAGAGTCTACCTAACCAGAAAAAAATGCTGATTTAAATCGATTCGCAACCTACCAGTACCTATGAAGTTCAGGACTTAAGGGTGAGACTGAAGGGTTTATTCTTGCAGCAGGGGATTAGATTCTGCTTACACGAAACTACCAAGTTAATATCTTGCATAATTGTATGAACCCAAAATGTAGATTATGTGACTCATACATTTAAATTATTGATCACTATTTGTTTCAGTAGAATACAAAAATAATTATGATAGGGTAGGACAGTACCTGCACTGGAAGATCTGTCATGAATATGGCATAAAAAAAAATAACTGCAAACTGCTATCAACATCTGAATCTGTAGTTGAGGGAGGAGATATTACCATCCAATAGAATTTGTTTTTTTTTTATCAACACAGAGCGAACAATAAAATCAAATCGCCCAGAAATTATTATCAAATATAAAAAATAAAGTTTGCATATTGAAGTACCAACTGACAATAACATATTTACGAAGGATTTCGAAAAATTAAGCATATGCAAAACATGGGGATGAAATTATGTTTTTCCATTGAAAATGTGGCACATAAAAGTTAAAACTGTGACTGTTGTTGTTGGAGCTTTGGGTTTGATAAAGAAAGGAACTCAACAACAAATCAACAAATTCCATGATGTACAATCGTTCCACGATATCCCCAAAAATAGTTCTAACAAGCACAGCCCACATCATGTGAAGAGTTTTGTTCATTTCATTTTTTGTTAATAACTGTCTTTTGTTTAATTAAGTGGAAACTACAGAAAAAAACAAAAACAAAAAACACGTCTTTCGCTTAGGCTAGGTTGTTGGTTATAATCGGCATTAGATTATAAATCAACTACAGGTGAAAAAAGAAAATGTTTTTGCTGTAGCATATCTACGGACGATAATGGGTATGTCCCCATTTACATAAATACAGTAGTAAATACTGTATGATGGTCTGCAGTTGGAGATTCGTCTTCAGCTCTGATCCCCAGACGAGGCTATATCGAAGGGCAGAGTCTCATCTCAGGACACAACTACCCTACCCCGTTTTATACTGTTATTTTTGCTCTAGCCTACGGGCTCGGATACCCCATATTATATTCGGCCTTGTGCCACATCTGACCGCGTGGGGCTGTTCGTATATATTCTAGAGTTGGAGGTTCGTCTCTAGCTATGCTGGTCAAACACTCTGCCCCCGGTTAGTGGATCCCCAGACGAGGCTATGTCGAAGGGCACAATCTCGTCTCGGGAAACAGCTACCCGACACCGTTTTATACGGGGTCAACGCGGAACTTTTAGCCAAGCCTACGGGCTCGAATACCCCACGTTAAATTCGGCCTTGTGTCACGTATGACCGCTTGGGGCGCTTGGTAGATATCCTGCAGTTGGAGATTCATTGTGGAATTCACTTGACTCACTTCTAGCAATTGACTACTACTTCTACGCGCCGCTGGCGAATCTTATATGTGTTGTTCGTGTCCTAAGTATTATCGTTCCTTGCCAACCTTCCCGTGATTATTCTGTTCGGTAACCTTCCCTAGGTTACAACAGTTTTAATAATAAGAATGACAATAAACAATAAGGTAATGATAAGATTACCCGTTTCCATACAGGTAACAATGGGTATTTATTCGTTTAACAGTTCGTGTTAATGTCGTTTGAAATTTGTGAAATGTTTTGCCGTGAAATTCAGTCGGTTAGTTATGTGCCATGCATGATACAGGCGTAGGCGATCATGTATTTTTCTATACATGACCGACGAGGCAGACTTTTCGCGCAGTAGTTTGAGGAAATGTAGGCCATGAAATTAGACATCTCAATTCCACTAAATATCATCGCTCTTCCTAATATTTTTGCGCATTTCCTACCAATCTTTTTATATTATTATATAATAATGAAGCTAATTGATTTCAGTTAACAGAATGCATATCACTTAATATGGCGGGAAAGCCCAATGCGTTTAAGTAAAAATACTAGTAATAATAATAATAATTGTGATAAGTTTTGATCGACATAACATACAATCGGACAATACTGAAAATGTAACAAATATAACGCTCTGAAATAATAATATTGGTGATAACAGTATTTTCTTTAGCTTATTATTATTATTAATAATAATTACTGTAATAACTTTTCGCTGTTTAGGAGGAAAAACTTAAAAACGAGTTGTTCCTTCTCAGCTGTAACTGCCTTTTACCGACGACGAAATCTTTGTGTTCAGTTCTTAGTTTGGAAAGAATCGATCACAAAGCGAAAATGTAAAAATCCAAGAAAAAAGGAAGCGAGAAAGACGATAAGGAAAATTACAAATGGATTTCGGGCAAATATGCAGTCTGACATGTCAATAGGGAAATTCACCTGGAATAAAACGAAACCTGAATTTTCGGTTGCTGAAGACGGATACGATTCTCTACTGCGAAAGACAAAATATTTTAGAAGCCTTTTACTGTCTGGATATAGTTCGAATGTATTGCTTTTGTTTGAAAGTAAATATATACTATTTACACTACATCATTCAGACTGTTTTCCATATCTTTATTGTGATATTCACGAAGTTTCGGCCGTTGTACGTTCCGGCCAACTTCAGGTAAAATACGTTGGAATTTAAAACCTAAATTTTGGCGAACACGCGTCAGTAGAGGCGCAAAAGAGGCCCCGAATCGCGTGTGGACATATTTGTCACTATCATTTACATCCGGGTTTTCCTCGTTAGCAGCAGAACAGCTTGGCATGTCTAGATACGGGCCTCTCTGCAACTGGTCAAGATCCGTATCATTGTAAGATGCCTCAAGCTAATAAATGCAACGAACGGGAAAAAAACAGCAGTCGGCAGTTGGAAAGACACGATGCATGTGAAATCGGTCCCGTGGGCATTTTCTTCCTAAAACTGTTGTGGTTTCCAAGTCAGTGTACCTTCCCCGTATTTTTCCCCACTCTGTCGATTACCCCGGTAGTTGCTAGGAGACCCTATCGGTTAGGTGTTTCCCCCAATCTCAACAGACTGTTTGCTTACATTTCAACGGAATCCTTTATTTACTCCACGGAGGTAGATTGTTCTTATTCTACATTTCATGCCTTTTTTGTATATCTTAGTTTCAGTTACTTCCTTTTAGTAATTCGACTCTCCAAGTTGTTGTTCCCTCTGCTGTGAACAATTATTGAACAACATTATGGGTCAAGTGACTTTTTGGATTACTTCAACCAACGCTTTTATAGATTGGGCCATGTGTGAAATTAGAGCAATCTACCCCCGTGGACTAAATAAAGGGTTCGATTCGAAATTCCAACATATATCACCTGAAGAAGTCCGGAGCGTACACCAACTGAATTGAATAGTGCAATAAAGATGAGGACAACTGTCCGAATGATGTAAATAGTGTAAACAGTTACAATACCTCATCTCAGAAATATAGACATATGGTAAATTCATACATATTGTGATTTGAACGAGTATTCTCATCTTGGTTGTTATAGTCGTAATGTTTCATTCTTTTCAGGTGTCTATGGTGGCAAGCGTGAATTGTTGGAGGTTGTAATATGTAAAGGTTTTTGTTTTGGTGGATTAATGTTTCTTACAGTAAATAATCCGTTTATTACCAAAAATATTTAATATTACCCTCAAATATTACTCCATTTTAATTCGAAACCTAAACTTTAAGTAAGAAAGATTACCCATATAAAAATAATTACAAATTACATTCATAAATTAAATAGATTCAAACTGATAAAGATATTACCGTAACTGATTTTTACAATATTAAAAAAGTACGATTGGTCGGGTAAACAAACTGTTATAATTTAAAATTTTTTTAATATGTTCTCTATAAATGTGTTAATAAATATAGTATTTAACTTATATTAAATCCCTAAACTATTTGTAAAAAGTTAAATATTTAAATTGATAGCAAGCATCATATTAATTTCTTCGTTTTTTTTTAGACATCTAAACTACTATCAAGCATTAAGATCTATTCTTTACATAAATTGCTAAAACCCATTTACAGCCTCTTTCTCTTTACTTCCCTCTCCCTCTTCTTTCTTTTTCTTTTTTCCTTTCCTTTTCTCCCTTCTCCCCTCCCATTTCAATATATCACTTCCGTTAAGTTAACCGTCTAAATAGGTCAAGCTCTGGTCACTCCTCCTCCCCCAATACTAAGTATGATTGACTGAGATATGAAATTAATCACTCCCTACCATGTCTCTTTAACTACTCCTTTTACACTCTCTGTTAAATTACAAAAATTTACACTACCATCAATTTTAATTTTAATTTCATTTTTCGTTTCATTTCATTTTTGGAAGTGCTATCTGATGATCCGGCGTCCTTTAAAAGGGCTCTGGTGAAATAAATTATTATAATTGTACCTTAAAGTGGTCTGTTTTTCTTTAAAATATTAGCTCTGGATTTACATTGAGCTCTCAGGATTTTATCCTCCTTGGGATTACCCATACGGATTACCAAGTTCTTCATAACATATATATATATATATATATATATATATATATATATATATATATATATATATATGCACATTTCACTGAATACGACAGACAAGGTGCTTTGATTTAGTTTTTGATACAATTTTCGTGAGATCTAATTATTTTTTTTCTTTTTAGATGATGAATTATATAAGAAATTCCCGAATGTTCTTTTAATCCAAGCGCTCTCAGCTATATATAAATATACATATACATAAATAGGCTAAAAATAATGGAAAGCTTATTAATAAAATAAAACACTTAATAATATCAACTATGAACATGGACACAATATCTTGACTGTGCTTTGAAAAATTAAAACATTATATAAATACATACATGCAACAAACTATTTCTTATTTAACCGTTAAAATATTTGATCCTTGAAAATGGCTAAATGTATATCCGAAAGCGCTCGGAATAAAGAACATTCGGACAGTTTTTATATAATTTATCATCTGAAAAGAAAAAAATAAGATATTAGATCGTATGTGTAATTGTATAAAAAAAATTAAATCAAAGCACTTTGTCTGTCGTAATCAATGAAATGTGCATAAAAAAGGATTGCTGCGTAAATACACAAATTATATATGAATATATGGCCCAGGGTACAAGCCAAAATTGAGACATAAATATTGCATTAAGGAGACACTGCAAAAATCCATCATCATGCAAAATGCTTGTAAAAACGCAGCCCAAGTGGTTAAACATTAAGGTGCTTAGTCATAAGAGGAACTTTGAGAATGATGTTGGCATGTAAAGTCTTAAGAGACGTGTTCGTAAAGGTCTTGATATTAATCTCCGTGACGATATTAACACAGAATTTAATCTAACCAATGAATGTAGTGACATCTAAGTAGGGCAAACCTAAAAATTATCACGAACGTCACAGCAAGCATGGCACCATTTTTCTTACTTTTGTTTCGGCTCCTGCGTAAGAACATATTTTGTTTACTAAGATTCTTCACTGAACAGGGCGACAGACGTAATTCCCACTATTTAATAAATAAAAATGGCACGTCAATTTCAAATAATGTGTCTATATGTTAACGTTTGAAACAATCAACTAATTCTTCAGAAATTGCTTTGTTTACGCTTCGGATAATAAACTAAGTAATCATACACTTACGTGAAAATAATCTGAGTGCCTTCCTTAAAAAGGTAAAATATAGCATTGTTTACAATGATCATCTACTTAACCGAGAGGTAAAGCACATTTAACTAATGGTGCTTTCCTCTACGAAGAGAGACGAAAGTTCGATCCCTACCGAAGAACAAGTTTTATTTAATAAGATTTCTCGAATGTGCAGGTCGATAGAAGTAATATATAAAAAAAAGAGAGTGTCTAGTTCAAATATGAAGTGTCCACTAAATGTTTCATGAAAATGAAATAATATCCAACAAACAATTATCATTTAAGTATTAATATCAATTACTTATGTAAAAAAAAAACGAAATGCAGTTTTCCTACCTCAAGAAAAACTAGAACGTTCAAAAATTAAATAAAACGATAACATGTCTAGAGAAAAAACGGAAATAAATAGTAAGAAATAGCTACAACTGAAGAGAAAAGGAAACACATCAATGAACTAAATGACAAACTTTTTATATATATATATATATATATATATATATATATATATATATATATATATATATATATATATATATATATATATATATATATATATATATATATATAATATATTTATAATTATAAAATACAAAATAAGCCATTTTGTTTTAACACACTCCGTGTCTTATCAAGTGATGATGTTGAAGATAAAAACTGTTTTGTTTTTTTTTATCTTCAACATCATCACTTGATAAGACACTGAGTGTGTTGAAACAAAATGGCTATTTTTGTAGTGATTTTATAACATACTTATGTTAGAATTTTTTATAAATAATAATTATATCTGCTCTACTTTGTATTGAGCACTCTTTTAAGAATAGTAATTGTTGGTTATTGAATTCATTCCGTATATACCAATTATATACTTGATATATATATATATATATATATATATATATATATATATATATATATATATATACGTATAGAAAATATTTGTAGAAAAGACAGGGAAGTCACGTCACGTCATTGAGAAAGTGACTAAAGTCAAGATTTTTTTGGATTTTGTCATGAAACTCGAGATGAGTAGCAGGAGCACCAGTCCAAATATGGCAGCAGTATTCAATGCACGAACGAATGGTAGATTTGTAAATGTGTAAAGTGAACTCTGACGAGAAAAACCTTCGGGCACGACTTAGTTACCCAACATTCTTTGCAGTAGATGCAGCTACTGATTCGATGTAGACGTTCCACTTCAATTCAGTTGCAAACGTGAGGCCAAGAAGGCGCAATGTGTTGCGCTTCACGGATCTAGCATCAGCCATGCGAGTGGTTGGAAGGAATCTTTCTCTATGATGGTTAAATGAGAGCAATCTTCTTATGGACGCATTCAAATTTACAAGCCATTTCCTACTGATTGGAGGCCAATTTCAAAACCAGCGCCCAGGTTGACTTTGTTAACGCTGATGGATTTTCTATTAAGACAGGAGTAAATGGTAGTATCATCAGCATAAATGCCTACTTGAGAAGTGATGACACCCGGAAAATCATTGATAAAGATCAGAAACATTCTAAGATCCAGGATAGGGCCAATACACGCCCAGTAATACTGTAGCACACAAAACCCTGTCAAACAGCTTCGAGATATCTAGAGACATAGCTCAAGCTTCGCCGTTATTATCAAGAGCTTGATAGCGGTAGATCTGGCAAAACAGAAGCCATATTGTTTGCAAGAGATTAGGTCGTGAGAGGTAAGATGCTTAACGATGTCAGCATTGATTAAAGCCTCGAATACTTTGTCAAAAATTGGTAGGAGACTAATAGGATGATAGAGGGACCAGAATGTTCTCAAACGGGAACTACAGAGGATTACTTCGAACAACCAGGAAAGCAGAAAGCAAGGTAATAGTTGCAGAGTTTGGAGAGAACTGAAGCCAGCCCGGGAGGTAAATTTTCTTTAGGACGATGGCTGGGACCCCGACACCTCTACTTGCCTTATGGGAGTCTAATTTAAAAAAAAACGTCAAATCTGTGAGAAGTTTATGCCTATATCAGTAGAGCATCTGTTCTTGGAGTGAAACCAGGTGTAGGTACTCCAACTGAGCCGAGAGTTGAGTTAGAAGAGAATTACTAAGCAAAGCATTCAATTCAGTAATCTCAAGAACCAAACTTGGGAGATTCTATACGTTTTCATTTTATCAGCAAACAGTAATTATGCTTCTTTGGGGACACGCTGGCACTATTTACGAGTAGAGACAAAGAGACGTTTGTTGTAATTAAATGTGTCGCTCTAATAAAAGCCGGAAGAAGTGATTCCTGTGAGCCACGCATGCAGGTAAAGATCCAAGGAGATGAATGCGGTTTAACTTGGTATTTCCTTGCTGGGCTGAAAGCATCGATGCCGGCTTTCACCCAGGAGGAGACCTCAGGCGCGCATTTATAAACAGAAAACGTCACGAAGGAAGCCTCGGAATAAATCATAACCCGTACCTTGATAACAGACAGATATTCTTTGGTAGAAGGTTCTTGGGTGTTAGCGGAGCGGAAAGAGATGTTTACAGACACTACTGCATCATCAATTATGCTAAGAGGGCAGATCTGCAAAGTGCGACATGAGTTTAGGGTAGAGTTAAAAAAGAGATCTAAAAGCTAAGCGAATCCATCAGGATTACTGGGGAAACGCGTAGAGAATTCCACCAATTACGTGAGAGATTGAGCGATTGAGAAATTAAGGGTATAGATTAGAACGGGGTCAGTTAGAGTATTTAAGCCACCTGGCATCGTGGGAATTAAAATTACGGAATACAAATATATTTGTAGACGGGTGTAAGGAGATGGCTTGGTCAATATTATCAGAAATACCTTCTAGCACGCAACAGTCATGAGAGGAAGAGGAACGGTAGAGAAAGATGAGATAGATGACAGAGTTAAGTAGAGAGAGGCGGAGACACATGTAAGAGTGGTGTGGAGATTCAAGAGAGAATTCCCTAGGCAGCGGGAGGTGTTCATGGAAATAAAATCCTAGGTCATGCATATGGACATTAGAATCCTTTCTAAGGAGAGAAGGTTAGACAGCAATCGAAAAAGCAAAGATTAGTTTTACAGAGCGCTAGAATGCCCGGAGATTTTTCGAAGAGCGACGATTCCACACTTCAGAAAATTGGTACGATTACCACGAATGTTGGAGAAAGAAAGCGGTTTAGTGATTTTTGCTAAACTGGTTCATATTATCCTAAGATATCTTAGTGTTATGGACGATTTCGAATTCCAGTTGAATCCATTACATTCACTTACGTGCTAATAACCTTGGGAAAGGTATGAATCCTCTTTTTCTCCCCACCCACCCCAGATATGGTTAAATAGCAAGACAAACCGGGTTCTGTATCTGTCTATATTTCTGAGATGAGGTATTATGTACATTATTTACATTATTCGGACTATTGTCCTCATCTTTGTAGCCATATTTATGACAACGTTTTGGCCGTTGTACGCTCCGGCCTTCTTCAGGTGGTTGGAATGTCGAACTGAACCATTTATTTCGCTCACTGTTTAATGGTGACAGTTATCAGTTATCTCCTGTTAATTTCCTTCTGAACTCACACTATTTGGGTCCTGTCATTGGATCTAACCAACGACTTTATCCACTGTGCCATGTGTGCTTGATGACATCTGTGTATGAATTTCTGGGTATTATAAATTTAATGTCTTAGCAATCATTTTTTACCAGTGCTGTTATCATTGCATGTTTTTACCAGAGCTCATATTGCAACTTTTGTTGTTATTATTGCTTTTCTCTGGCACTCCTTATTACTGGTTCCCATATTGTATTCATTTCTATGCTTGGTCGGCTCAGGAGATTTTTGTGGCCTAGCATATGTCCTGATTCCTTAAGTTTACGAATTTTCCAGTGGTGTTCCTTGTCTATGATCTCAGCCTGATCTCACTTCTCTCTCCATATGTGGTCAGCCACGCCTGATTTTTCCACTTCCCTTTACAGCTTTCTGGTGTTCTTGAAGCCTTACCTTAAGGGAGCGGCCTGTCTTTATATTTCTTTCCGCAGCTACACGGGATAGCGTACACACAGTCTTTAGTCATGTTCTCCTCTATGGGTGGGGTGGGGTCTTACACGTGAGAGATATCTGCGAAGTGTCGTCAAGCTTTTGAAAGGTTGTCCTGATGTTATATGGACCGCAGATCCTTTGTATTTTTTTCTGATAGCCCTATTCACATAAGACAGGCAGACTGTTTTCTGAGTGTTGTCGTCCTCTTGTACACGCCTATCCCGGTTTTTTGAAGGCTTCGATTATCTATTGGAATACTGGTTCGTTCTAGGGATGAGTCAGAGGACAATCTGTCTGACTACTGAGAGTGCCTCCTCCGTGGGTACCTTGGTGAACAAACTCACCACATCCAAGCTCACTATCTGTTTGGATAGGATGGGAGCATCTTTGATTATTTCCACGAGGTGGGCGGAGTTTCGGACATATGAAGGAGACTTTAGGATCAATGGTTCAATTATATCTGCAAGGAAGCGACTCAGAGGGTAGCATACAGAGCCTTGGCAACTAACAATCGGCCTGAGCGGAATACCGTCTTTGTGAATCTTAGGGAGACCGTATATGTGAGGTAGCTTGGTCTAACGTTGCGATAACAGCCTATACGTCTTAAGTGCGAAGGGATCCTTGTTCTTGATTAGTATCTGTGACAGTTTGCGTACACCCATATATAGTCACACAATCGTATATGACGAAGCTTTAATATGTGTGAAACATGCGAGATTGATAAACCTTTCCTATTTGTATTTATTTTATATGTATATATATATATATATATATATATATATGTGTGTGTGTGTGTGTGTGTGTGTGTGTGTGTGTGTGTGTGTGTGTTTGCGAGATCGGTGACAGTCTGTTTCATGCTTGAACGCATTCTTCAGGCCATTTGTGTTGGATATATTATATCGACCCAAAAGTCATGACTCACTTAGGAAGCGGAAAGAAAACAACATCATTTTTAGGGAGAAACTTCAAAACAAATCCATCGTTCTCGACTATCTTTTTGCCAGCGAATATGTCTAACAGTCCGGTGGCTTTGAATCAAAAAATGAATTTTTCTCTTCATCAAAAGTGTTGAATCGTTGGTTGCGGATGGACTATGCTGTTGAACGGAATAGACCATAGTCCATAGAAGCGGCATAGGGACAGAATGTTAGATATGGAAGAATCTAAGCACCATCCATCTGTTTGAACTTCTTAGTCAGCCTGGCACAGTGTAGACTTGCATTGCTTTGCTGAAACAAAGCCAGACCTCAATTGTCCAAAGCAGGTCTAGCTGCTGACAATACACTTTAGCATTGATGGTGCGACCGTGTGGAACAAATTCAAAATGCAGTAATCCTTGGAAATTCCACCAGACAAAGATCAAGATTTGTTGTTTTCTTTCTGCTTATTAAGTGAGTCAGGATTTTATGGCCAACGTAGTACTTCATATTTTTGCACTTTTCAGAATGGTATTTTACAAGATATTTTTTTAGTTTTTGATTTTTAAGCCACATAGTAAATAATTGAGATTTAATTCACTGCTTTTAGGGATGTTCTGTGTGCCTAGTTTGTTTCCAGCGTTCTTCAGTTACTCCGATGTAAACTTTTTGGGGATCTCTTGATTTTACAGTGCGTTGTTATGCAAGTAATTATCTTTTAAGTAAAAATTAGTTCTTTTCTCTGCAGTTACAGACGGAACACTTGAAGGCCGTCAATAGCTGTACTAGCAGAAAGTCACAAGTCATCGTGTCCGAGAGTTTGAGTGTGATGGATTATTCAGATTGTTGATCACGCTAGATAACACGTTCTCTCTCAGAAACTGTAGCTAAGGTCTTCTCAGCATAGTTACAGTATAAACCACAGGAGGGCTCTGTGGGTGTTTAATAAACACAAATGAGCCTGAGCAAGCGTCTGCAATAGAGATTAATTAGCCGCCCTACTAGACAGATATCCTTGAATACGAGTGGCCTGCTATATATATATATATATATATATATATATATATATATATATATATATATATATATATATATATATATATATATATATATATATATATATATGTTTAACGTTCTTTTTTTTTTTTTTATAGATACAAGTATTTAAGTAAATGCTCTGTTTATAATAAACAGTATTAAATAACATTTACCGGCCTGAATATATATACATGTTGGTCCTAATGAACTGAGCTGCTTCACCTCTTAACAACGGGAGCGTACAGTAATATATATATATATATATATATATATATATATATATAATTAAGTAATTCATCGAGTCTGAAAGAAACCTCAACAGAATGCAGAAAGCACTGGACGGCCTTTTCGTCCTACATTTGGGACTCGTCAGCATATATATATATATATATATATATATATATATATATATATATATAATTATTTAAAATATGATTCCAAAACGCTACATAAGAGGTCTCATGTTTCAAAACAAGAGCCGAAAACTACAATATAATCCTTTAAATTAAATTGAGTTTAAATTAAATGGGCTCTGTTCCATCGGGGAAAGGTTCGGGGTGTAGACAAGCAAACTAGACGAAAGTTAATACATCTTCCGTTTCATTTTAGACATCCCCACCTTTCTCCGACTTGACATCTTGAAAGTATCTCTATACCGCTACTTATCATTAACACCCTACACTCGCCAACCCAATTTAAACAATTCGCCCTAGCTGTTACCATGGGGATTTTGATTTCAATTTTTAAAACAAGTAAATTTCAGATATACGTTATTCCGACAAAAATTTCGCTTGAAGATGGAACGGAGCCCTTTTTAATTTAAACTCAATTTAATTTAAAGGATTATATTGTAGTTTTCGGCTCTTGTTTTGAAACATGAGACCTCTTATGTAGCGTTTTGGAATCATATTTTTAAATAAATAATTATATTTATGCTCTACTTTTGTATCGAGCACTATTTTTTAAAAATAATAACTAAAATACTAAGGGACTTTGGATTATTTACCTAACCAGTTCTATCCTATTTTCTATATATTTTCACACACACACACACACACACACACACACACACACACACACATATATATATATATATATATATATATATATATATATATATATATATATATATATATATTTGGTTGGATAGATGTGAGTTTGTGACCCTGGGTTTCACGCTTTAGCGATCGTCAGACAAACTGATTAATGTTTTAAAAATTTGGGTTTATGTAGATTACGTGTATTGGTGTTATTGTGGAAGTGGTGGGGGAAATTTCGTCGTTTTGTCATTCATCGTACTAACGCAAACATCGATATATGCAGACACATATACACACTTGGTTGTCCGTCGGGTCTCATAAATATATAAACGTATGTGGGCAGTTACGGCTATGACACATGTATGTATACGGGTGGTGTTATGTCTATACATACGCATTTGTATGTTGAAATGTTGAAATTTAAACATTGGAAGTGTGACGGAAATGTCACGTTAGTGTCTCGTGACTGTATACATGTCATATTATGTATATTTTTTTTTTTCGCTGAAAAATATTTTCTCGCATGTATGTATATACGTGTGGTGGGGTTTGTGTAAAATTATGATAGGTAAAAATTATTATTATTATTATTTATATTTATTTTTAAATTTTTGAAAAAAAA